>JAODUK010038911.1:0-21152 GCA_027564635.1 Typhlichthys eigenmanni | reverse complement strand
TCAAAATGATTCCGAGGCTTTCCAGACTGATTCTCACGGCGAAATTAAACTGAAGCTCGCGAGATCAGGATGGTTTCGCGAGGCTATTACGTCACTGCCCTGGAAGGAGAATAACAGGTATGCTTACTAAGCCGAACCAATATCAGGGAATGCGTAAAAACAGGCAATAGGCTATTGATCACGGCTGTGATTTGGTGTAACGTTGGTGGGAACCAGGTGCCGAAGCTATAGGCAACTGAACAGTAAGCCGTGCAAGTTACATTTCGACATGCGCCCTTTATTGGTTAATATAAGCATAGGATAGTAAGCAACGGGGTGATCTGTTTGTTAATTTAATCATTTTTGTGGCTTTGCCATCATAAATAGTCTCGCAATTGTTGGCAAGCAACACATAAAGTCCTGAATTAATAGCTGTACGGTACATATGTTTTCATGTTACATTAGCTGCCCGCCAGCCTATGACTTCGGACAGGTGCAATGGGCCTGATCATTGACAACACTCCCGATATGTTTAACCCTTTCTCTTCTGTGCTCCCGACTGGTAGCCTATATTCTCCCTTTATTCTCCCGATTTCGTAGTGATACAAACTCAAATTGGTGTTTCATTTCTGTGTGGGCTATGTGTTAGTGGTGGGCATTCCAGCTCTTTTTGGTGAGCCAGCTCATTACACTCGGCTCAGCAATAACAGCCGGCTCTTCCGGCTCCCTAATGGCTTTTTATTTGGTACCACTTCTGGCTTTTATAATTCAGCCTATCTAAACAATAATATGACCTATAATTGACATGAGTGCACGTGTATCACTTAAAATAGTCTAACCATATAATTTCCAGAAAAGCCTACCATTCATTTACATTGTTTTTGGTATACAAACATCTGGTTCTGATGCACGGTGATGGATGTAAAGCCAATGGTCTTTCAGTTAATGAATCAACTTTTTCAAACAAATTTTGCATTTTTGTTCACATATTTAATTTAAGGATAAATAATTAAATAACTTGGAATTGGCTTTTGTGTAAGATAGCCTTATCCCATATATATACCCCAGACTCTGGAACGCACTTCCACTGGACATTCGACATGCCACCACGGTCACCTCGTTTGCTAAACTCCTCATAACCCACCTCTTCAAGTTTGCCTGTGACATTTGACACTTTTTTCCACTCTCGACTGTTTCATTTATTGTATTGTATTTTTATTTTATTTATTTTATTTTGTATATATTTCTCAGATCAAAATTTATTTCTATAGTATGTATATATTTATTATTATTATTATTATTTATTATTATATCAAATGTTTATTTCTATAGTATGTATTTTTCAGCCAACTGTTTTATATCTATGTATTTACTATGTAAGATGTCCTTGAGTTTTTAGAAAGGCATCCAAAATAAAATGTATTATTATTATTATTATTATTATTATTATATAATGAAAGTAGAGGTTCTAAGCTTTCTCCTGATATCATGGCTCTGCATGCATATCCTACTGTCGTCAGAATAGGCCTACACCAAAGCAGGTTAATGTGCTGTGCACATGCAGTTACTACGGCTACAAGTGAAGTGCAGGTAGGTGCTATCAACTACCCGTGGGTGTGAACAAGGAACAGAACTCTATAGTCTGCCGTGAATGGAAGCTTGATAGTGATTTCAACACCTTCCAACAGCTCACAACCAGTCCAGCCAGATAAATGATAGCCTATTATTCTGTTTACCATTAGAGAGACAGTTCACCTCTGAGAGACGTTGTTAAGATGTGTTTTGTTTTTTCTAAAATGGGTTTTCTCAGGAGGGTGGGGGGTGGCTCCCTTAGAGATAGGGTGAGAAGCTCAGCAATCCTTGAGGAACTTGTAACAGACTTCAGGGCCGATGGAGCTTCATAAACAGTTGACTATAAACAAACTGAGTTTCTGTTGGTTTATTGGGCACCATATAATAACTTTGTTTACCAACCAGTGTAAGCACAAGCATGCTCCGTACTTCTTACCCCAGCGTGCTACTACAGATCAACGGAAGTCAAGAAGAGGTATTCATACAATGCAGTAATTGGTAACAAAAAGTAAGGCACCACCTAGTGGCGCCACCTAGCATCGCAACAACACATACACCAAGCTGACTGTTACAAACTCTGAGTAGAGCCGCTGCTCCTTTGCGTCGAAAGGAGACAGTTGAGGTGGTACGGGCAACTAGTAAGGATGTCCCCTTGGCGCCTCCCTTGGGAGGTGTTCCAGGCACGTCCAGCTTGGAGGAGGCCTCGGAGAAAATCCAGGACTAGGTGGAGATATTATATATCCACATTGGCCTGGGAACGTCTCGGGATCCCCCAATCAGAGCTGGATAATGTCGCTCGGGAAAGGGAGGTTTGGGGTCTCCTGCTGGAGCTGCTGCCCCCGTGACCCGACTGCGGATAAGTGGATGAAGATGGATGGATTTCACGAACAATAGGCTATGTTGTTAACTACTGTGTGTGTGTGTGTGTGTGTGTGTGTGCTCTAACACAAGTGTTTTTACATGTTATCGTTGCCAATAGGCTACATATACAGTGATTGCACTATTTGTCTATCAACAGAAATAAAGCCACATGGCAAGTGGAAATACTGGTAAGGTAAAGGTAAAGGTTCTTTTATTGTCACATACACATACATGTAGCGGATTTTGTTCTCTGCATTTAACCCATCCCTCAAGGGAGCAGTGAGCAGCTGCTGTGCAGCGCCCGGGAACCAACTCCAGATTGAGGCCAGTGTCTCTGGTCAACAGCACTGACTGGAGGGTGAACCTAACATGTTTTTGATAGGTTTGGTTGGTTGGTTGGTTGGTTGGTAATGTCTTAATAACACATGCACGGTTACACGTGCATGTGTGTGCGTGCACGAGCATATCTGTGTGTCTCTGTGTGTGTTTGTAACTCACATTGCCAATTCTTCTGACAGTAATTGTGTGGAAATGGCCATCAGCCACCTGTTTTCCAGCTTGCAGCTTCACAGGCCCAGAGCCCAGGTTGTATGAAAGATGTACTCTCCCATCCAGTATTTCCAGTGTGAAGAAGTCCCGACTGGAGGCTCCGCCTGGGTTGTGCAGGAGCAGAGACATGTGCTGGAGCGTTGCCAGCTCCAGAGTGATCAGGTTACTCCTGGAATCTAATGGAGGGAACTCCATGAATGACAGCTCCTCAAAGCCATAGCTGTGCTGCTCGCAGTAGACGCCATTCACGCCTGTCATAAAAGCCAACACAAACAAAGTCAAATCATATTTGAAACTAGACTATTTGAATTAAACTACATTTATTTTATTTGCATTTATTTAATGTATACTTAATGAGATATAAAAATATGTAAAAAAAAAATGATCTGTTTATTTACTTATTTATTTTTACCATGAAATATGTTGAGTTAGTGATGGGTCGTTTGCAAATGAGCCGGCTCCTATAAGTAAACGATGAGAGCCGGTTCCCATCTGAGAGATGTTTTTAGAGCCATTTCTTTTCTTTTTACCTTACATTTTTGTTTTTAATTAATAGTAAACAGAATCATAGGCTATCATTTATCTGTCGGGAATGGGTGCGAGCTCTTGGAAGGTTTTGGAATAACTATCAAGCTTCCATTCACGGCAGTCTATAGTTGTGAGTTCTGTTCTTTGTTCACACCCACGGGTAGTTGATAGCACGTACCTGCACTTTTGCACAAATAACCTGCTCTAGTCTTTGGTGTAGGACTACAGTATTCTGACAACAGTGGAATATGCATGCAGAGTCATTATGTCAGGAGCTTAGAACCTCTACTTTCAATATATAGCCTATTTGACACAAAAGCCAATTCATGTTATTCAATTATTTCTCCCTAAAGAAAATGTGAACAAAAATGAGAAAAATGCAAAACGTTCACTAACTGAATGACCATTGGCTTTACAACCATGTCAAAAACTGATGTTTTTTACACAAAAAACAATGTAAAAGAATGGTAGGCTATTCTGGAAATTATATTATTAGGCTATTGTGATACATGTGCACTTATCAATCATAGGTCATAATATTGTTTCATTTGGATATTATACAGTGAATGACTACAAAAGGAATGGTGACATCTTTCTATACAGTGCTTATAATATAACATGCTAATGAAATAAGATAGGGTTAGATTACTGTCACAAAGAAGAGGCCATCATTCTCACCAAAAGGACATATGCAGGTAAATCCTGTTGGAGAGTTGGTGCAGCTGCCCAAGACACAGGGGGAAGATTTACAGTGGTCTATAGACTTCTCACAGAGTTCCCCTGTAAACAATAACAAGTAAGTAAGTAAGAAAAGTGTATTTGTATAGCACCCTTCATAGGCAGCAGTCACAAAGTGCTTTACAGTATAATGCATACATATAACATTTTAACAAGAATTATACTGTGTGTTTGTGCAGAACATCATTTTTTCATACACACAGTAGTTTTTACCTTCATATCCAGGTCCACAATGACAGTAAAACCCGCTTTGTTTGAAAACACAGGTTCCTCCATTTTTGCACCTCAGATCGAGGCATTCATCGACATCTGTAGCGCATAAAGGGTCGGCAAAACCGCTCCGGCATTGACAATAGAATCCTCCTGGATTATTTACACAGGTTGCATCATTTTTACAAGGATTTGCCTCACATTCATCAATATCCTCTTCACACCATATTCCAGTGAAGCCAGTTAAACAGCTGCAGTTAAATAGTTCCATCTGTGGCAACACAAAGATGACTGCCAAGCTCTCTAGCACACCGACGTCCTGACTGATATGAATATTTCTGTTGCACGTGGCGCCATTTTTACAAGGATTGGTTCGACATGGGTCATTTGTGATATGAGATATTGTCACATTGCTCTGTGTCTCCAGCAATTTCTTATGGCCTGTAGAGATCCCACTGGCGACCTCTGTATTAAGATATTCACCATTGTAATTCTTAACAGCGGCCAACAGAAGGATTTCTGTGCCAATTATCTTGATTCCAAACACATGGGTTTTGGAGGCTTGTAGATTAAAAACACTGTCGAAAGCTTTGACAAACCTCAAATACTTGAAAGACAAGAACTCTTCAACTGAAGACGATGAGATGTAAAAGAGTATACAGTTGTCCATTGAAGCATTGGTGAAGCCTTTATAGTTTACATAGACACTGTTATTTACAGGGAAGTGAAACTGGTCTGTTGCCTCAATGGTGACGTTAAATGTAGCCTCCCCTTGAAAAGCAGATGACCATAGCTCACATGTACCAGGAGGGATAGTGAACATACTGATGGGGCCATTTTTTATGCTGCAGTTAAAGGTGTCAGAATCATCTTGATCCTCAGGATGGACGTTACCAATCATGCCTCCCTGGAAAGAACTTCCATAATACTTCACCTCAATATATATGTTCCTCTGTAGTGGGGGGTTATCGTTATCATCCAAAACAGTGATCTGAAGCATTGCTGTGGACGACAGCGGGGTAGTCCCAGCATCCCTAACAGCCAATAGCACATGATATAAATTAGTTACTTCCCGATCCAAAGGTCGAGTGGTAAATAAAAGTCCATCAGGTGTCAGTGAAAAGCTACTCTCACTCTTCACAAACCAATAAATGAAAGGCCCTTGGTTTGGTGGAATATCTGAATCAGATGCATTTAACCTGGCCACTATGGTCCCATGAGGCTGATTTTCCTTCACCTGAACATCCGTTGACGTCAATCTGGGGGCATTGTCATTAATGTCACCTACAGTCACAACAACATACGTGGTCCCAGTGGCAGGTGGTGCACCATTATCTGTGGCTGTAACAGTGAGATTGTAAAGAGGCCACTGTTCCCTGTCCAGCAGTGAGTTTACTGAAATAACACCATGGTATGGATGAATAGCAAACGAGGAGTTAAGGTTTCCTCTCTCAATATTGAAGGAGAAGTGATTCCACTCTAAGATGGAATCGTGATCAAGAGCACTCACTGTGATCACAGATGTCCCGACCATAGAGTCTTCCCCAATGTTTGTCAGATAGAGACTGGTGGAGAACTCGGGTGCATCATTTGTTTCTATAATGTTAATCTGGACCAAAGCCTCATCTACATCCATGCCAGTGATAACACCTCTGTTCTTTGCAAGAACCTTCAGGATCTCAAGGCTGTTGCCTCGTTTCCTTAAACCGACAGTTGTGTATATTTCGCCAGAGTTTTCCTCAATTTGAAAGGCTGTATTTCTGCTTTGGGCAAAAGGCAGGTAAAACACCTGTCCCTCTGAGCCTTGGTCAAAATCTATAGCCACTACTTTTCCAATCCTGGTTCCAACAGGCACATTGGTGAATACTGATAAGTTTATTTCTTTGGGCTTGAATATTGGGATAAACTCATTGACATCAGTGATTTCTATAACAATGTGTGCCACACTAAATAGATCGCCTGGATTTGATACTTTGACTGTCACATCAAGAACCTGCTCCCGCTCATAATCAAAGACATCCATGGTGGTGAGCGTGCCATTTCTTGAGTCAATTGCAAACTTATCAACACGACCTGAGGTGAGAGAGTAAGTTACTTGTGCATTTGTTCCAGAGTCTGCGTCAATGGCCTTTAAGTGTATGACAGTTGTTCCAACTGCAGAGTTCTCAGGTACTGACACAATGTACTCTGAGGCTGATACAATAGGAGCATTGTCATTCACATCCATTACATTGACAGTAACATTTATTATCCCTGTTTTCAAAGACCAGCCTCCATCCATTGCTTTAATTTGAAGATGGTATATTACTTTTTCCTCAAAGTCAAGGACACCAGTGAGTGTTAGCAAGCCAGATTCTTTCCATATAGAGAATGGTAAATACTGATTTCCTGGCATTATAAAATATGTAAGGACACCATTGGGACCATAGTCTCTGTCTACCGCCTGGACTTTTCCAATTACCGAACCTGCTGGAAGATCCTCTGGAACAGAGAATGTGACCTCCGATTCTGAAAAGCTTGGCGCATATTGATTCCTCTCAGATATTATAAACGATATTTCAGTTTGTGACGATAAACGAGGAAAGCCATGATCTTTGGCCAAAACTAATAATTTAAAAGTTTCATTGATATGACTCTTTAAACTTTGGTTTAACACTAATTTTCCATTGTCATCCTCGATCCAAAAGAAATCAGATCCACTCCCTCCATTTAAAACATACTCAACATCAGTAATGTTGCTATTTAAATCATTGTCTAATGCTGAAAAGTGGACCACTACAGTTCCTACATCAATATCAAAGGGGACGGCCATTATAGGCGGTAAAGGCAAAAAGGTTGGTGGATAGTGATTATATGGTACAATTTGTATTGACACAGTAGTGTTACTATAAAGGGAAATACTACCACAATCAAATGCAAACATTGTAAAAGTGAAGATTTTTAGGGATGAGTTATTTAAATATATCGGCTGATTGGTATAGATTTTACCAGAGGACGCATTCACCCAAAAAACATAATTTGGGGGATCAATAGCATAGATAATTTGGCCGTTAAGTCCAATATCGCTATCGTTAGCAAGTACTTGTATAACAAATGTGCCTTGAATGTTGGTTTCTGGTAAAATTACAGTGTACAAAGAATAAAAGAATATTGGACTATTATCATTAGCGTCTGTGATGACAATTGTAACATCTGTGCTAACTATCCATGCTGAATTATTTGCATTGACTTTCACTACATAATGGTCTTGTATCTCTCTGTCAAGGTGTCCCAAAACAGTTATGTAACCATTTGTGAAATCAATGCTGAATGGGGTAAAAATGTTTTGGTTAACTATTGAGTATGCAGTCACAGCATTCTCATTAATATCATCATCGGTGGAGATTACTTGTATAACAGTATGTCCAATAGGGGCATCCTCTGGTATCTCTGAGACAAATATCTGTGAAAAAATAGGCGCATGGTCATTTCTATCCAAAACAACCACTAGCACATTAGAACTGTCACTGTGAAGAGGGTTATCCTGGTCTGTAGCTGTAATTGTCAAAATGTATTCAGAGATGTGTTCTCTATCTAAACTCAAGGTAGTGCTCAATTCACCATTATCAGAGTCAATTATGAAAATTCCATAAATGTTCCCGTCTACAATATTGTATTGTACTGAGCCATAACTTCCAGAATCAGCATCAATGGCGAGAACATCACAAACCCACATTGGTGGGGAATTTTCAAACACCTCACATCTGTACTCGCTTTGAGTGAACTGTGGCAAGTTATCATTTACATCCATTAAACTAATAGTAATTTCCACAAATGATGAGAACGGCGGTGAGCCAGTGTCCCTTGCTTCCATCAACAAGGTAAAATCCTTGTGGTTTTCATAATCCAGGGAATTCCCAACTGTTATATTGCCACTTGATGTGTCAACATGGAATGTTTTGTCATAGTCTCCAGAGGCTATATAGAAAAAAACTGTTTCAGTTCTGGGACTTGTAGCAGAGATAACAGCCACCACTGTTCCTATTGGATCATCTTCAGAGAGTATATTTCTCAGAATGTCAACGTGCATCTCTGGAAATTCTGAGGCATTGTGTAATCTGATAGTAATAGTAGTGATATCAAATTTAGGACTTTCTCCATTGTCTTCAACATGTACATTTATTGTAATGTCTTCTGTTGTTCTGAAGTTACTTGAAGTGAACACAGTGCCGCTTTGTGGATTAATTATAAAAAGGTCTGCATTTTGTCCTAGTAATGAAAACAGAAGTTCTGCATTCATCTCACTGTCACCATCTGTCGCAATCACAGGGAAAACAACTGAGCCTGCAAAACACACAGCAAAACATGAATCATGAGTCCACAGCAACATACCCAGAATGTACCATATTTTCATAATACAATCATTATTTTTAAGACAGACTTCATTAACCAGATGCTTCTTCTCATATGTAATGGTGTGCTGCACAATCTCTCACAATTGGTTTTGTATTGAGAAACTTAATTTGATGAAAACAAACAATTTGTTACAGCTACAGTAATTTCCCTCATGGATAGGATTTACTATGGAATATGGCAATGAAAGCCAAACAATCATTGAAAGGTTCTATATATGACCATTAAACATGAATATAGCAAACAACTATTTTCTTTTTTCCTAAACAGAGAATGACATCACATCACACTCTGTGTGTTTTAAACCAAGTTCCTCTGTTCTTTGTTTAGCCGCAGCATTTGTTTTGGTCTGAGATGCAGGTGCTTAGAACGACATCTAGTGGTAGACAAGATCATATATGTTAATATATGTGATATGAGCACCCTCACCTGGAACAACCTCTGATGGCACATAAGCCACATAAGGGCTATTCAGAAACTGTGGCCGGTGGTCATTGACATCACCAACAATCACAGTTACCAGCACTGAACTTGACAGAGGATTGGTGGGACTATTATCTCTTCCAATTACAGTTAGTTTGTAGATGCCTACTGTCTCTCTGTCCAGAATATCAGTCGTAAATAACTCTCCAGATGTTTCTTCAATAGAGAAAGGTGGATCAGTATTTTCTATGAAATATCTGTAAGTAAAAGGTTAAAAAGTTTATAATTAAACAAAATGCATATTACTGTACATCTTGCTTGAAAGAAAACATATAAATGTTTGAGCGATATACAGTAGCATTTATATTACATGTATACGACTTATTTTCCATTGTAAAGTTTACATTACCTTATTTCTCTGTTGTTACCCTCATCAATGTCTAATGCTGTGATCATTGCAAACACAGTACCTACAGGGCTATCCTCAGATATGATGGTGTTGTACACATCCTGAGTAAATTCTGGTTTATTGTCATTCACATCATTCACAAAGACAAGTAAAGTTAGAGTCCCTGTCAAAGGTGGAAATCCTTTATATGAGAAAAACACAACACACATTAAGCCTATTTATTAAAACATATTCATAGCACTTAAACAAAAGTGTGTATTGCTTATTGATGTGGAATGAAGCATAATTACCTGAATCAACAGCGATAATATATAAACTATAATGTGGTATTTTCTCCCTGTCCAGGTTTTTTAAAATTTGAAATGTGCCATTTGTACATATATTGAAACCACTCTCTTCATTTCCTTTCTGTATGAAATAGGAAAGATGGCTGTTGGCGCCAAGATCATCATCTAAAGCTAAAACCTAATTGGAGAGGACAACAATAATTTGGCATTATATACAAAACATTTTCATGTAATTTAAATCACATTTAAGGGATACTGAACTTGTAAACAAGCCCCTGACTGTATACATTAGCTTCCTTACATGTATATCTTACCTCTTAATTATTTAGTTCAAGGTATACAGTAGTAAGTGATTGTAAGCTAATACTGTTTTGGTCAAAAGTACTAAGATTCAATACATATAACATAGAAATAGCTAATTTGATCTCAAACATCAGCATGTGGACTTTTGAGGTAGGAAGGCTACAGTATACAGTCAAGGTTTCCAATAAAGTTTACTTTAAATGTATACTGTATCTAGCTTGTAGGACCTGTTGTGTGAGGTCAACTTCATTTTCCAACACATGAATGGTCAGTGTTGCTGGAGAAAACTGCGGCGTGAAGTCATTGACATCCAACACAATGATGTTGACAACAGCAGTGGACCATCTGGGTTTGATACCAAGGTCCATAGCTGTTATAATTAATGTATAATTGGAATCTCTCTCACGGTCCAGTGTATCCATGACTACAACCAGACCTCGGGTCGCGTCGACCACAAACGGACTTGTTTGGGACAACGTGTACCGCACTTGTCCATTAGGCCCGATGTCCAGATCACTGGCCTGAGCCTGGAAGATGTTGGTTCCTCTAGGTGTGTCCTCTCTGACAGCAACGCTGTAGGTGCTTTGTGGGAACTGGGGGTCATGGTCATTTACATCTTTAATTTGCACTGTAAGATTCATAGAGTTTGACCTCTGGGGTGATCCTCTATCAAAGGCTGTTATTGTTATTGCGAGCCTGTCAACCTGCTCCCTGTCCAGTGCCTCCTGTAGATATAGCTGTCCACTTGTGTTATCCATTGAGAACCAACCACCAGAGTTCTCTGCTAAATAATACAAAACGTCCCCATTGGATCCAAAGTCTGGATCTTTAGCATGCACGGTCATTACAACTGAACCAACTGTAGTGTCTTCTGGTATCACAAGACTTTCCTCTGAAGTAAAGGATGGAGAGTTGTCATTGGTGTCATCAACGACAACGATTACATGCGCCGTGCTGGTGAACTGTAAAGACAAGGGCTGAGCGCGGTCATTGGCTGTCAGTGTCAAATTGTAGGACGTTTCCCTTTCTCTGTCTAATTCACTGTTCAGACACAATATGCCAGCTGGGTTCACCACAAATACATCTGCTCCATCTCCACTGTTCACTCTAATGTCCACAGCGCCATTTCTACCTAAAATATAAGAAGAAAATAATGACTTCATTTATTCTGAATCTCACATAATAATGCGAAGCAAAGGTATAGCAGCAAACATTAATTTAAGTGTTGAAATGTCGTCTTATATAAAATATAGCAGTAGAATACTTTGTGTGTACATTGTTTACTTACCATAATCTTTATCTGAAACATTAAGGGCAAGGAAACAAGTACCAACGTGTGTGTCTTCCGGCAGCGAAGAAGAATAGGCGGCCTGTCTGAAAACAGGTGGGTTGTCATTTACATCCAACACATTGAAGTAGACCCTGACACCGGATACCTGCACATCGCCCTGTTCCACCGCCACTGTGAGAATGTAGTGCCTTTGTGTTTCGAAATCCAGGCTGCGGGATAATAAGAAGTCCCCAGAGTGCGGGTTCAGGAGGAAAAGGTTTTCTCCGTTGTCCTCCTGCACGGAGTATGCGATAGTCGTGGGACCCTCGTATGCCCCCGCCACCTTTCCCACCACGGTTCCTGTCAGCCCAGGGTGTAAAGCCTGTTAGTAGGTGGTCTAACGCAGTGTTTCCCAACCCTGCTCCTGGTTCTCCCTACTCCAGCTAACCTGACTCAAGTGAATGGGTTGCTATCAATATCAGCAGAAACCTGATAACAACCAATGCATTTGAATCAGGTATACGTATACATGAAGATATCTACAACATGCAAGACCAGGGTTGGGAAACAATGGTCTAACGCCGCAGTCTAAGGAAATAAGGCCCCACACTATATTATGTTAATGCCTTGACCAGTGGATAGGATATGATAATGAAGATAATAAAACAATTTAGATCAATACAAATCAATCAATAATAAATAATAGTATACAAATCCTAGATTAAATACTAAAACATTTCATTTTAATCAATAGTCTACTGTAGTTTAACTAGCACAATACAATTAAATGTAAATTATAGGAGACAAATTTTAGACAAAATTTAGTAATTGACATGGATGCAAATCAATTCCAAAAATGTGTTTCCATCTGCATATACTGTATTTTACTGGATATTGTTTTATGTATTAAGAACGGTATTAGTATATTAGTTTACTAACCTGGCACAGTGTCTTCTTTCACTTGAAATGAATAGACAGATTTGGTGAGAGACATCTGTGATCTGTAATGGGTGTGCATTGTAACTGTGCCATAACGCGGTACACTATCCATAGCATCCCATGATGTAGTAAGCCCAGGGGGATCTACATGCTGTCTTCTACTGCTTGAATTTACTTTATTTGCAGATGTGCATTCACCAGTGAGTATTGTATCAAGCACCTGTAGAATCATGCAGAAGCCAGAAGCATGTGTAATTGTATCCAAAATACTTACCCTTACCGCAGGAGTGTTTGAATGTATTAGTAAGTGAAACATATACATCTACCTGAAATACCCTTTGGGGATTTAGTGTTATCTAATCTTTATTTTTTGTGGAACTGCAACTTATACAGTACACTTACGGGTTAAAATAATATTGAAATACTGGCTATACATTTGCATACATAGTGTAGATATTTCTATACTCTAGAATTATAGTGTAACAGTATAACATATACTTGATTGTCAGTGACATATAAGAGTTACATTGCAGCACTTACCACAATATGAAACAGTAAACTTAAATAGCTTCTCCATTCTCCATTGTCCATTTTGATTATATGTTAAATAAATCCTCTATTCGAGTTCAATCACCAGTAAACATAGAACTGATGTTTGAAAAATGCAAGACATCCACAAAAGACCAGCAAAAGGGAATATAGCTGTATCCATGGTGATTAGCTAATCTTCTCAGTCTGTAATCCTGTCACGCCCCTTGGACATCATCCTGCTATAAAAATGGTCAACTCCCCTTTGCCACCATCCTGTCTTAAAAATCTCCAGCAAACAAACTAGATAATAGTGTGCTATATTACTTACACAGGGCTTGGAATCAGGCAGAGCTCTGTATAATATGATTACTCAAATGTTCTTTCCTAATGCCTAGAAAAATACATTGACAAAAATAGTGTTTTGCTCTGGCATGGTAACTCTTAGTTAAACTGCTGTCAGATGGGGATTCATTCAGAGATGTTAACAAAAAGAAAGGATGAAGAAACTTTCAAAGGGTGCAGGAGTTGAACTGGAAACATTAGATTGTTTTCTCTGAAAGATTATAACATGTAGATATATTTACCATTGATGTTTATTGTATTTTTATAAATGTAAATATGTATATAGCCTAAATCTACAAAAACAAATATCATATATATTCAAATATAATTCTGGATTACTTAGAATTGTATTATAAATTAACTGAAAGTTGCAATGAAATATGGAAGATGTTTAGGCGACCATAATAAAAATGCATTTATTTATCTGAAACTATATATTTCAAATGCCAATAGTGACATATTAGTGTACCTGAGGTTAAGATGCTTTAAAGATGGACTGAAAGAAGCCCACAGTGGATTCAGTTGTATTTGCAAATGTCTCACACAGTGAGACATTTTATTGTACGCTAAAGGACAAAGCTGCTGGGAAAGTCGGATAAATGGGATATGTGAACCTCCTCTGAGTGACTATAAGGCCACTGTGTCTGTGAGATTATCTCCAATTACAGACAGGGTGAACTCTATCCTATAAGAAAAAAAAAACTGAAACATTTTGGAGGTATGCAGTGAGCAGTCTACCTTGCTATAGGATAAGACACTGTGACAACTGCCCCAGTAACCTGTTTTACTATTATGCATTCTATGCATGGTACAATAAGTGAACACATACAGAACCAGATAAGTTTGGATATAGATCAAATCTACACAGGCCTACTCCAAGTATTAGATGTTTTGTAGATGGCGCCATCTTCTGGACTGTGATTGCTACAACTGCAGTAATTTGATTAATTGTTAAACTTACCTTTGTCTATTGGTATTACATAATTTGCTACTATAAAACACATTGTCTTTGGAGAATTGGGCATAATTAGTGAGTGATCAGTTTTGTTCTTTATGGCAATAATTAACATAAGATCTGTGCTTGACTTGGTGCACTTAACAGTGGTCAATAACCTTGTCCTATACTGCCTGGTAGTTCACAATATTAGGCACAAAATGATCCTGTAAATACAAGATAATGTCTCAATAACATTAAATTAATATTTTTATTTAATATCAAAGTTTAGAATTTGTTATATGTTTTAATTAATATTATATATACATACATGTGGTCATCTTAACTTGAAGGGAGGGGAAAGAAAGATCCAAAATAAAAAAAAAAAAGACCTTTATTTAAGACATTCTTGAAAGTCAACAACCGCGTCAGATATTAGAGTGGTATTCAAATAACAATAAAATACAACACGTGAAAAAATATTTTTCAAAATAAAGAAAAATACACTACCAACTCAGAAATTTTATTTGTGAGTTGTACTTGTACATCTAGATACTATGTCCATAGCGTTTTATATTCCTCATAAAGTGTTCCGGAATATGGCAGGAATAAAGAATAAACAACTCCAGTACCACTAGAAAATTAGGAAATGTTAACTTTACATTAAAGGAGGATAACACTGTACATCTTAAAAACATTAAATATA
The DNA here is from genome assembly GCA_027564635.1 of Typhlichthys eigenmanni. NCBI lineage: Eukaryota > Metazoa > Chordata > Actinopteri > Percopsiformes > Amblyopsidae > Typhlichthys > Typhlichthys eigenmanni. The sequence continues at coordinate 6,179 of JAODUK010038911.1, read as the reverse complement.
CACGTTCTTTTTCAGTTTGACGTTTGTTTCAAGATGATTAATTGAGTATATTAGTGTTACATGGCATGAACAAAACCTTCAGGATTAATCCTAATACATTCTAGTCATCCTCATCATCTTCCTCATCATCATCTTCTGCCTCGTCCTCCTCGTCATCTCCACCGGCAGCAGCAGCAGCAGGTACTGTATCCAGTTTACCCTTGGTACGGTAGGCAATGATATCCTGCAAGTGATAATAGCATAGGTGGGTCAAATGCTTGTTCTTTAGGAATGCATAAACATTGGGTGTTTTTCTGAAAACCAGGAAAAACCCTTTCTTAAAATGTCTAGCCACCTTGTCGTATTTCTCCTTCAACTTAGACGCCTTCTTCTCATAGGGCTGCTTGTCCTCTGCAGAGGAGTTGTTCCACATCTCTCCCAGCTTCTTTGCTGTGTCTCCAATGGAAAGCCCTGGAGTGTCACTCTTCACCTTTGGACGGAAGTCTGCGCAGAATATGAAAAATGCAGACCTACAGGAAAGAAATGGCATTTCCATGTTATATTAAAGTTTCTAGAATGACATAACTTGTCAGAATATTACTTACTGACTAAATGTGAACTATAGTACATACGGTGGTCTTTTTGGTGCATTGGGGTCCTTGAATCGCTTCTTCTTTTGGCCTTTTGGGGGAGTGTAATTATTCATTTCTCTCTCATAGCGGACCTTGTCTAGTTTTGCCATGTCCTCAAACTTCCCTTTCTCTTTTGGTGACATTGTCTATGTGGAGAAAAAGACAAACTATAAACATCAATTTCTTAGCAACTAAAGAGCAAGTTTCAGAACCCTATATTCAACAAATAAAAATACATTACAATATTATAATGAAAATACTGTTGAATCTACCTTCCATCTCTCGGAGCATTTCTTGGAAAATTCTGCGAAGTTGACACTTGCTTCAGGGTGTTTCTTCTTATGTTCCTCCCGACATGTTTGCACAAAGTAGGCATATGAGGACATTTTGCCCCTTGGCTTTTTTGGATCTTTCACCATCTTGGAATTCTAAATATAAACATAATAAAAAAAAAAAAACATTTTAATAAGAGATTGTGACATAGCAGCAATAATATAAATACCCCACGTCTAAATAGTCTGCGATTGAATTGTCAGTTCCCTATATTGTTTAGATGTGGGGGCAGTATGGGAAGACTTATTCGTTTTTTGTATCATACTCACCAAGGTACAAGTAGTTATTAAAATACTGCACTGACCCGTAATAGTTAACTATTTTAGTGTAATTCGTTTTCACATCAATAAAGTGTACATCTAGGGGCTATAATGAAAATATATCTTCTATCATAATCCTATTGCGCAGAGCTTGACAGCATTGTGCATGCTAATATTAAAATGACCTACCAGCCGGCATTGCTTGCGCTAGCCATAATGGCTGCCTGCTTGCTTTGTGTACTCGAGATGTTTTCTTTTTAAGTGACAACCAACCAACCAGCTAGTTCTAGTCTAGCGTTACTAAGATCATTACACAAAATGTCTTACGACGCCATGGTGATTTAGTGAATATGGTTGTATTTCTCAAAGTTATTAAAGTGCATGTGTTATCATCAATGTGTATGAAATACATGTGGCGCCACAATAAAGAATGATGCTCGAGCTTACATCACCGCAGTGGCTAGCCGCTATTAGCTAAGCTTTGTATTGACGCTCATTTTGTCGCTAGCGTTGGGCTCAGCAAACAGGCTAGCCAGTTAGCAGCTAGCTAGCAGTGAATTTGCATATTAGCGGACGTTACGCTAGCCGACTCTTGAACCACGGTAGTACGGTACATCGTAGTAGTAGGATATATGGGGGAGTTATCATTAGACATGCGTCTATCGTAGTCGCCCATTGGGTTGGCTAAACTAAACAGTAGATGGGCGAGTGTTGGTTAACATTAGCAAGGGCATGATAGCTTCTTAGCAGCCCAACTACTCGGATACAATAAACACAAAAAAAAATAAAAAATGATTCAGAATATAAAACAACAACATTCCCATTCAAAGAAAGCATTTAATGTTCGACCTTCTCGCTACTTGTGAAACGTGATGCTTACCCCGATAACGCTATATGCGTCCCGATGTACGTCGATGTGTATCAAACAATGGGACAAACAGCAGCGTGAACGCGCGGTCTTTCGGGCTGCTCATTGTGTGTGTTGGGGCTCCTGCTACTACGCATTGGCTGCCGCCAGCTCCTTAGGCTATCTTATTGGACACTAGTGTTTTATGTCTCGTGCACTGTGTGATTGGTTGTTTTGGTAAATAAAGAAGGCTGCATGGCGGTAAAACTGAATCACGGCATCCATGATTACGAGAATCATACAAGGTGTCTTGTGTGATTGCAATAGCCTAACCGTAGGCGTAAACTTACACGAAACTAAAAATTAAATATGAATATTTTGGATTATTCCCCCACGCCCTCCCCTGGCAATGTTTGGCTACTAGGCTATAACATGTTATAGCCTAATTCTTTCGTTTTTACGTTGTTATTTATTTTTTATTAAGAATATTTATTGTATTTTAGGTTTCCTTTCTTTTTGCGTATAACTCAGATATGCCTTTGTGATTTCTGTGCTATTCCATTCAGCACCAAGGAACTGTCCACTGCCTGTGGCGGCTTCACGCTATGGTTTAAACCCCAACATAGCAATTTGTATTCTAAGTGCAGGCTATTCAGTCCGTCTTACAGAATATTTTACATATAGGCTGAATTGATGAGCCATATAGCCCAGACATCTTATCTCAGCCTATTCTGTAAATTAGGTGATCCACTCTTCAACAATGGATCTAGGGGGTCCTCAGGGGTTCTGCAGGGGGTCCTGCAAAAAACATATTTTATTGAAAAAATCTAAATGTAAAAAAATATACATGAGCATAAATACAACGTCCTATAAATATATAAATCTGTCAATAATTATTTTAATGGCATAGTTAGTGGCCTACTTTTATACATGGCAATATGCCACATTATTGTTGGCTCGGCAACTAAATATTTTATACTATATTTGATAGGGGATCCTTGTGCTGTGTTTCGGGACAACGACCCAATGTTTCTGGTCCAGGACATGCTGCCTTTTGAGGCTACGTTGATAGGCAGCTGCAGCACCTCTGATCGAGCGGGGCCACACGCATTTAATATTTAATTACTGAACACACCCTCCTGTACGCTAAGCATTTAAAGTCCTCAAACAAACGCGGCATCTCCATATCGACTGCGCACAGTCCTCATGGTAACCCATACCATAGAGAAAATAGCCAGGCATGTCCAGGCAGTGCTTTCAGGCAGGAACAATTTGTATTTTTAAGCCAATACAGTTCTCATTCTGTTTGTCAGGTTTCTTCACAATTTAGATGTTTACTGTCAATCTACAAGGGGATGTAAAATATTTTTGGATACACTTAAAATACCACCATGTCAAACCCCACAACCAATGCAGCCAAAGGTAAAGTATTTCTGCTGGAAAGGTAATTAATTAATAATAGTAATCTCAAATCATGTTCTTTGGACAGTGCTGGTAAATAGTGTTAAATATGTAATAGGTGGCCAACAGTGGTGGGGTCCACATGAAACCTCTCATAGAAGGCAATTCATCTACCAACGACCCTTGACTGCAGAGGCTCTGCTGTAAGTAGAAATTAAGTTTAAGGTTTTAAAACGAAACTTTTTGTTAAATTCAGTGAATATATCCTCACAGTCTGCTAGCTGTCCGTTCTGTGTGCATGCCGAAAAAGTAATCCGGTATTTCTGTAAATGAAAACTCAAACAAAGTGGTGCAGACCACAACATCAAACAAAATCCTAGCCTTGGCAGGGTGTGTCCATGTCCCAGTGTGTGGGGAAGCACTTCTAATGAAGCATCCTATAAGCCTTAAGGCATTGAAGGCAGAGGTGTTTTTGTTTTGATCTAATTCAAACAACAATCCTTCTCTTGCATCACTAACTCCACCTTTAAAGGTTTGTGTCATTTGTCTTTCGATATGTCTGCTCTTTTCTATGCATACTGTAGACCTGCAAAAACAGGGTCATTCACAGACCTGTTTCCACTGTCTGGACAAGAGGGTTCAACAATGTACAATGAGCATTTCTGCTGGAAGGTGTCCTCTAGGTCTAAATGTATTCACACAGGATCCGCTACAGGACAGAGAAGAAACAACCCTCATCCGAGTCAGGTTGGTAATCAGGCCGGTTCGGATTACACTATGCTGGGTGGGAAACTTGTCTCTATTTTTTTCCCTTAGACTTTCATGATGTGGAAACTACCAAATGGTACTCTACAAAGTTCAGCAGAAGACAGATTTCCGGAGATCCAAAAGGCTGTGAAAGCTCAATATTGCTCCACCTACAGAGCTGATTTCATCTGCATAGGTACATAAAGTAACACGTTTGGCAATGGCAGAGGTACTCTGACATTGACTCTTTTTATAAGGACATTGCCCCTAACTCTTCCAGAGGTCTGGACTATGGGTGCTAATTTGGCTCACAAGTTCACAACATAATTCAAAATACAGGGTTGACAATATAGATACAATATGAATTAAAGTAAAAGGTACAAAATTTACAGATAGTTTTTATTTTGGAATGGCTTGTTCATTATGTAAACAAACACATGCCTTGTTACTGTTTTGTAAATGCAAACAGAAGATGCTATCTTTCATCATCAACAACAACAACAATATATCTCCAAAATAGCTTCCCCCCGCAGAACAGACCTACAGTATATACTGTATAATTTGGTTTTCAAAACTTAGTTTACTAAATTCATCTCTAAACTACATAATTTATGGTTGTCCAAAATTACACCTAATTATTTTCCCTATTATGTTGTGGATTATTTGACAGGGTTTGATGACACTAAGAAAAGGGAAGAAGGCATTGCTATTCTAGAAAGCAGACGTCAAATGCCTCATTTCACTTGTACAGAGATGAGGGACAATTACCGCCAACCAAAACAAATATCTGAATTGAAAGACAACCATTCCCGATATGGCTGTAATGCACATCATAATGTGATCTGTCGGGGAATAGGTAATGTGGGGAATAGGTAATGTGAACTGTAATAATAAGTACTAACATTATTGTGCATTATCAACAATAACAACAGTAATGACAGACACGTATTAGTTGATTGTATTGATTCCTTCTCCCCTGTGTTTCAGTTCCAAATGTACTACATTGAAAACAGGCAGATTCACACACAACATCTTTGGAAAAGAGGGACACAAAAGTTCCATATGGGCTGAATTCCCTTCAACTCCTCCAGCTGTAGCAGTCAAGAGCCTTATGACTGTGAGCGTGTTCATATTTGATCTGATTCCAATGAAATATGGTTAACTGCTTTAAATGTGTTGCATTTAGGATTTTAGAGCTATATACATACGCTAATTTGTCAATTTGTTAGAAATGTCATAGATTCATAGACATCTGTCAGCTATATTAATGATCAAATGCTCTGTGAGAATATCTGCTCTGGTCGATAGTACCTGCCTTTGTATCCATTTAGATTTTGCCATATCCAAATATTCTGACCCATCAGGGTGTCTTGTCCCCAATTGGTCTGGCAAATCTCCCTTGCCTGTCAAATCACATGCAGACACGTAGTTACAACAGGTTTGTCGAGCTAGGGTGCTGATGATGAGGGGGCGGGTTTTTTGGGTTGTTGATTTACAAAGTCCTGCTCTCTCCTTATTATTAAAATTCTCAAATCCTGCCCAGAGCAGCTTTAATTTACAGACAACACATTAGAGAGAAGATCCACTTAATCTGGGACAATCTTATTGACTTATATACTCCAGAAGAACAGTATACTTCAGATAAACTAGAACGCATTTGAGGCGCACAAACCAGTGGGCACCCCACTGCTGTGTGCCGTAGTGCATACCCACTGCCAGAGAAATAAATCTTCTTGACAGTACACTGTAGTGTCCCCTCCCAATGTCACTTACAGTGTTAAAACTATGTGCAGGGTTGGGAAGTAACTGATTACATGTAATCAGTTACTTGTAATCTGATTATGAAAAAACTGTAACTATAATCCATTACAATTACAAGTGGTGTGCAGTCAGGCCATTCAAACCCTTCAGAGAAGGGGTGACAAAAATGAATAAGACAAGAATAAATTATTAAATAATGTTTACATTTTATTCAAAAAT
>JAODUK010038864.1:9208-21161 GCA_027564635.1 Typhlichthys eigenmanni | reverse complement strand
AAACAGGCTCAATATACAAGGTAAACACATGAAGTGACGAGACTAGCACAGGACTGGGAACACGAAACATTACAGCAGGAATTTTAGCTCAAAAGATCATACTTTATTAGTGACAGTTGACACATTTGACTTCCCCTGTTCTGCTTCTGTAAAAATACGGCAATATTGAAAACCACCATAGATCTTTTCTTTTTTAAATAGTATTTTTCTTTTACATCTCACTTTGACATTCATCCATCAGTGATAGTTATATTTTAGGGTTTGTCACCCAGTAACCAAGTTATCTATAGCTACTTTGGGTAAGCTATACAAAAATTGAATTCTTGCTACAGTATTTTTGGAAACCTCGGGGCTTGGGCAGTGGGTTCTGGTCATAATATTACTATCACTGTGCAAGCAGGCACAATGTCTTTCATCCCCGGGGCCTGACCAAGGAAATTGATATCTATCTGCTGTGCCTCTATTAGCATGGCTTACAGCACTGGTTCCCGGGCTCTAAGTGAACTTTTACTCTGGGATTTGCGAGATGGGGTAAATGATAGGATTAATTTATCTCTGTATCTATTCCTGTCTTTAAAATAACTCAGTAGAAGATCTTGTTGCCTCCGGATGGCTTCTTGGGAGGTCTGGAATTCCTAAAAGTTCTTTATTTTGTTAAAATATGAATACGAGCATACGGAAATCTGTGAAATAGACCTGCAAATTAATTTAACCACTGAGGAAAGTAACTGAAATAGAATCGCTAGTTTTTAACTTCCCTTAACCTACTGTACAAAACTACCTTTGGTATGTACAGAGGTAAATAGTATCTACATTGCCGTAGTAAATTATCTCAGCATTGGGACGAAACACATTAAAAAGACATAAAAAAAACATTATCTTAAAATTGTGATCTGAAAATTGCACACGTAGACTACGGGTTATAAGGTATCTATCTGCAAATGGAAAGGCTTTTATGAATCTGATTTAGGCTGACTTAAAACTATAGTAAGCAAGTTTAAACTAATACACTATTTGCAAATTCACCAAATCTCATGGTCTGTTAGCTCGGTGTTGGCAGAAAAAAAAAAAATCTGGTGTTTTAGCACAGCCCTGGATCTATAGGAACACAGTGTGGTGCAGACTGCACCATACAACAGTATCCATTCATAATGCTATGACCCATGTGTGGGTTGGAGCTTCTGTGGGAGCACCCTATGGCATTAAAGGTATAGATGTTTTTGTTTTGATTGAGTTCAAATACCAACAATCTTTCTCCAGAATGACTTACTATGCCCTTTATTTAAAGACGAGGTTGGGTAATGTGTCCTGCATGGAATTCATATACAGGGTGTGCGTGATCCGGCTAATTGTGATACACACAAGAGGAGAGTTTCACTGCAGTCTGACTTAATGTTGTTGTTATTTAGAAATCTGGATGTACTTAATTTTCTACTCTAATAATCATCACATGATTTATAATGCATTCCTCCTGGCTGTGTGTGGAAGAAAGTAAAGAAAGCACCTGTGTGGCATTACTGATGGTATGGCGCATCATTTAATGCTTTCTGTGAAAATAATATGAACGTATTTGCAAAACAACAATCAGGAGATTGATACGGTCAGATAGGTTTTTGGGAAAAGTCTGTGATTACACACAATGGTTGTAAGTACAATGTAATTAGCTTTCAATGAAGTGTACCCACTGTTGTCTTTCATTACCTATAGAGACACTGTATGCAAACGCTTGCCATTGCCAATGCCATTTTAATACATTGCTGACAGTCACTTATAGTGTTTGACACTCCGTAACTGACCCAGATTAGCTTAGTTCTACAGAAAGACTCCTGAAGTGTTAATGGACCCTGACAGATACTACACGTCTGCCAGCTTTCTTCTTAGAGGAGAAACACCTCTGAGCTAAATGCATGTGATGTATGTCATTAACAGCAGACCTCTAAATCTCATCATCATTACCTAACGTTCTGCCTTTCATGAGTCTACGGTGTGTGCGTGCGTGCACGCGTTAGTGTGTTCCATGTGTTTCATCCTTTTACATTTGGCTTTTCACGCCAGGTCTTGCCAATTGAATAAATTACTGGCAACCTTGAAAGCTGGAAACAAATCTGAGGCCCAGATGTTACTGCTGGTACCTCGGTGTGACCCTAAGAGCTCTATATGGGGCCGCAAAGCCACCAGGGCAAACACTGGGCTAATAGTCCATACATTGGACCAATTGTTGTTGTTGTTGTTGTCTTTTTCCAATGCGCATCTCTATCTGCTGCCCACCACTCCTGCCTGGCCCTCAGCTCTTCCCTCTGTGCTGAAGTTGACATGGCAGGCGGTCGGACCCCCTGACGCCTGAGAGGTCCTGGGCGAGCCCTAGCTAGATAACGGTGCGGTGACACACCCGGGATCTGCTGCAAACTACACAGGCCACTCCCCCCTCCCGCCATATCCCCAACCCCTTTCCCCCCCATCCATTTGTTGGCAACTAATGAGCCTCCCACCACTTTGATCCATCCACCTTCTCCCAGCCGAGCTGGCGGCACTGGCCAGGCCAATGTCACCGCTGCTTCCCCACCCACAGTTAGAGCAGCTCTCCCCCATGGGTCCGGATCACGGCTATGACGCCCCCGTGTATCTCATTCAGCCAGAGAGAATGGGGTTAGTGAACCGGACAACCCCCACCCCCTTCCCTCCACACCCCTCCCCCGAACCAATGCTGGCCCCCGGGCTGCACCTGCAAGCTCCAAACTGATGGGTTAGCATATATACGGCTGGAGGAAAGTGGGGGTAGAAGTTTGGGATTGGCGGAGCCTGAACTCCACTTCTAGCAGGAGGGTTAAGTCCTGCAACGAGCCGCGGGCGGGAGCGCTGCTTATTTATACAGGCCGATACCATCGGCTGTGGTTTTGCATGTTATGTGTCCGCTGTGGTAACTTCGTATAGTGTCTAGAGGGCTCTATCTAGAGGGATCTAGAGAGGAGGAGGGGGTGATATTGGGAGAATAGGGGCTACTAGAGAATCACTGACCCCCTGCAAGTCATTCATAGGATGAGGTCATCTCACAGGCCTTTTCCCCCCTTTCACTTTTGTTGCCGTCGAGTTCAGCATCGGAAGCAAGCGCGGAAAGCTAAATGTAAAGTTTGCTAAAGTGAATTAGGTCTGCTTGCGTTTGCAGCCTGCTCCCCTCTGTAAACCTTGGTTCCATGACATCAGTGACCTTCCGCAGAATTGACAACTCGACTGTATTCCATGTTCACACTGGGTTTATGATGTTACAGATACGCTCAGCTCATGAGAAATAGCCTGTTCCCTATCGAGGCATCCATCTTTAATCCAGCAGAGAGCATAGGAATTTGGTTTCCCCTGGCCAGCTTGAATGCCCTTAGGAAAGCCCTCTGCTGAGAATAGCAGGCTGGCGATTGGAGGTGTGGACAGGGGTGTGTGCAGCAGTGTAGGAGGAGCCGGGGACGGTCTATGTGAATTTACTTAATCTAATTTGAGCTCTTCTTCCCCGTGAAGGCCCTCATTTTTCTTTTTTCTTTTTTCCTCCCCAGCCCCTTTTGCCTGTTCCCGAGTGGAGCCTCAGTGGGAGGCTGTTCACGTGTCCCTGATGAAAATAAGCTTTGTTTTGTTTAATTCAATATCCCCATGTGCAAAGCCGGTGTGAATACAGCGGGGAACACTGGCACAATGGTGGAAGTATCACTTTACAGTACGTCCCTGTCACTGTGTCCAGTTCACAAATCAGATGGAAAAAACGGATTAGCGGCGGAAATGTGTTGAATAAAATCATTCCGTTTTAATATTGCTGTAAGATAAACCTGTACTTTTGATGGCAAATTAGCAGGTTTAAAGTAGCATCGCCATTGTGTGTGAGTTCAAAGCACTTTGCTTCTGTTGTACCTTTAGCTATTTAGCCAGCAATTAACATTGAATTACATTAAGTGCCACAGGACATTTCAAGACAGGGATACCAGGCGTGAATGCAAACTGGTCCACTGAAAGCTATTGTCTGCAGTGTCACACCTCTGATTAACTTACTGTGATGTTGTTGCTGTTGTCAGATGCATATTAGCCCTGTCATTTTGCCTTTGAAGTAGCTAAGACATAATCATGCTCCTGTAATCCATTTTAATGTATCACTGAGTACACACAGTGATTCAACAAAATGATTAATGGGCCAGCTATTGTCACCTAATATCACCAAAGCTTCTCTGTTAGGGCCTGAATTAGATTAATACAGAGGAAATGTGTTCCTTATAGAGTTATAACTGAAAGCCATCTCATTGATGGCATATGATTTTGATAGGGACCTCCCAGTGTAAATGATCAACATATTTTAAATAATCCTAATGTCAATTTGCTTATATACACTGTACACCATGAACATATCTATTCCACTCATTGCATTACATTTATTTTTCTTTGTATATTGCACTTCACGTAAATACTGTGCTTTCCACTAGCCTGCGTTCAGGGAAGACTGAATTAATTGTTTTTATTGTTAACATAGCAAAAGCATTTTATGGATGTAGTAGGTCAATTTCTTAAACATCATTTAGCTTTCAGGTAGACATAAGGAGTGCAAAGAAGAACATGAAAACAATGCTATCTGCTGTTTTTATATAAAAAAAGGTTCAATATTATGAATTGTTCGTCGATGATATTGGAACGTGTTGAGACTGTTGACCAAGGTACGTCTGAGATGCTTTGAAAACAATGGTGTTCCACAGCGAGGTGCAAGCGATATCTGTTAGTTGTCTGTTAGTTGGACAATGCTTGTTACTAGGATAAAGTCACTGCTGACAAGTAGCAAAAATATAAAATGACACCGGCCTTATCCTTTAAGATAATGGACGGTGACACGCAGGAATGCAAGGATTTATCACACAGCGGTGCAAGTGCCTCTGCCTGCGCTCTTGCTCCTACAGACATAACAGTTTAGTGCCAACGGCAGTCCCTGCCACAAAAGCAGCGCAATACCGGTTTATTGCTTTATGAGTTTTGAGTCTCGGGACCTCATACACATGAGGTGTGTCTCCTCTCTTCTCCACTCCTGTAGCAGGAGGTACGGTGCAGAGATGTAGATGTGTAGCCCTTGTGGGTTTGGGTGTTTGTCGTTTAAGATTTCAGTGGAAAGTGTTAAGGGGCATTAGCTGTCAATTAACAGACTCAGTGTCTCAGTACTTTGCAATCTCTCTCTCTCCCCCCCCCCGCCCCTCCCCTCTCTCTGTCTCTCTCTCTCCCCCCCACCCCCCTCTTTTTCCTTCACCCCTTTCTCCCTCCCTCTGCCTCTCAGGTTACGGTGGCTGGGGGCTTTTCATGCATGCATCTCACAGAGTCGAGAGTACGCACATGTGTGTGTGTGTGTGTGTGTGTGTGTCTCTCTCTCTCCCTGCGCTGCTGGCCAGCGTCCTTGTCCCTGCCTCCTGGCAGCGAGGAGCCACCCAGCAGCTGAGCTCTGATTGGCCGGTGGGAGTGGGCTCCTGCCACGGTCCGGTGGTGACTGCTCCGGGGACGTGTTTCAACAGATGGTGGAGGTTAGAGAGTGTCATCACATCGGAGAGAGGATTAGAGGAGAGAGGTGTCTTCCAGGAGCTGTATGGCTCCCCCCACCCCCTGCCAACCCACACCGCAACTTTTTTACTCTTCAAAATCCCAAACGGCAAGACTGGGAGACACAAGCCCCCTGTATAAGCCGAGGAGGAAGCATTGAAACGCACACAGAGAGAGAGAGAGAGAGAGAGAGAGAGAGGAATCCTAGCTTTCTCTCTCACTTATCCAGCCGTCGGCTACCCTGCTGCCCTCCAGGTACTACGCAACTTTCTGTTCTTTCTGTGTTTTTATTCTGCCTCGCGCGTCCTTTCTGCCTTCGTGATGTGTGTGCGTATGCTCACGTTTGCGGAGTTAGCCTGTTCGTTTAATGATTAGAAAACATGACTTGGAAGCTATGCAGTTTGTCTGTTTGCTGTAGAGAGCTGAGCTGTTCAGTGGTGGATCTGTCCCGCCTGTGCGCTACACACCAGCTCTCTGTGCGCACAGCCTCACTTTTCTCATAGTCTTCTCTCTGAATGACAGGAATTCCCTCCGTCGCAAATTCCTTAGTCTCCCAGGCATTAGAAGGAACACATTCCATTAATGTTTCCCCCCCCCCCACCTACCTATAAGCAAGCACTTGTTAATATCTGTTTTAAAATGCCTGCTGTTTGGAATGGGGAAATTACTTAAATAGGAGGTTTTGGAGTTTTTATACACAAGGACAATTTGTCAGTTGGGGTTTCTTCACCAGGGAATAGTAATGAAGTAATATGTTGTATTAAATGTGCCTGAAATCTCCATGACAAATACTGTAGTCACCCACTTTAGTCAACAGTTTCTACACAGACCTGTGGTGAAATTTGAATTCTCTGTTTTGTTCTTTAAAAGTTAACGGCTCATTTTAGCACATTTTAGGCTACAAGTCTAATCAGTGGATGTTCTCTGAAATGGATGGGCTGCCTTTCTTCAGCTATTTAACTTGACTCAAGTGAGAATGGGGAGCTGCCCAGGGGAGTTGTAATATGATGTATGATATTTAAACCTAGTTCTGGGCAGTCTGTGTGCTTGTGCCCGTGCGTGCGTGCGTGCGTGCGTGCGTGTGTGTGTGTGTGTCTGCGGAGTGTTCGCAAATGGAGATTGGGCAGCTGTGAAACAGTGTGTGTGAACAGCAACAGGGTTGCGGAGAGGCGGTTGTAGGGGTGAAAGCTGCCATTGTGCGACCATGTTTACCTTAGCTAATCAGCGCTACCTACCTTTCCTGCTTGTTAAGAGTATCAGACCCAGCCTGCAGTAGGTTTGAGCCACCACCACCACCACTTAGGGCTAGCACGAAGAAGAAAAGAGATTCAAGTAGGCTACTACCGAACGTGTCGTTTTTTGGAACGTAGTCTTATATTTGTTTTACTTACATACTGTGTTATTTACTGAGCTTTTTCTTTAAGTCCAACAATATAACCCGACTAATGTCACTGTACTGTAGATGTAGCTTTAGCTGAACATTGCATTTGTTTCAGTTTTCTGTAAATGTTGTGTGTGTGTGTGTCTGTGTGTCAGGTATCACTTATCGTTTAGCATTTGGACAATGCCTTCTCAACGTGACTCTGGGTCAGCCTGCCAATCTACAGGAAATAGGCGATCGTGCTTTCAGCAGGCAATTTCTCTTTCTTGGAAAGATTAGGCTACACTGTGGTCCACTTCAAAGGCGTTGCTGATTGGTTGCACCAGCTGCAATTAGCGTAAGATGTCAAAGATGGGGTTTGGGTTGCCGTAAATTGCGTTTTTTAACGTGTTGCCGAGCGAGAGAGGGTATGCCGTGAATCTGATCCTGCAGTGGAGTTCACCCATTGTTTTGGCACACTTTCGCAAGAGCCAAATTCGGCTAAGCGCCGGCTCCGATCCCTTTAAAACAGTTTAGCGTTGCTGCACAACAAACAACGGCTTGAGCAGCTGGTGTAAATAATGAGGTTCCTGCGGGGGGTGCCAAGGCTTGCCAAGACAAACGTTTGGTCTAGAAGCCGACCTCTGTGTGTTTGTTTGAGTGTGTGTGTGTGTGTGTGTGTGCGTGTGTGTGTGTGTGTGTGTGTGTGTGCGTGCGCAACAGCTGAGGTAATAAATTGATGTGACAGACATGTTGAGTGACTTAGCGTGAGGAAGAGGCTGTATTTTGGCGATAGCTGAACAAATGAACAAGTGTGTGTGTGTGTGTGTGTGTGTGTGTGTGAATCACACCTCACTCTGCGTCACCTCATAGGCGTTGACTGATGAGCAAGGCCACAGACATTTATCAAATTCGACAGGCTAAATAATTACTGCAGCAAACGCGTAAAAAACTAATTGACGTCTGCATTATGTCAGTGCCTGAGAAGTACTCGTCAAAAATGAAACCTTTCCATTTGACAAATTATCCTGTGAACGGGACACGGGCGTTCAGGTCGCTTTGGTTAGGCACATAGGTGAAGTGATTTACCTCCTTCTGACTTTCACATTTTATGAACTCCAAATTAAAACCATGCCAGATATGTTTTGACATGATGCTGCCCCTTTTTCCATGAGTGCTCGAGAAAATATTTGATGTTTATAGAATGCCCCCTGGCCTGAAACAGACACCTAGTATAGCAGTATTTGAAGAAAAATACTATCCCACTATCACCTGCACATTGAAATAAATTAATTTTAGGATTTAAAGTAACTACCTTAAATATGAGGGGATACATTGAGGAAAACTGCATATCCCTGAATGGCCCCCTTTTGGTTGGTTGGTTGGTTGGTTGCCTTAGTTTCACATTACTTTTTTCCTTGGTCCTGTGGGAGTACAATGTGAAAGATGGCCTGCGATGCATTGAGTTTTTTTTTTTATATCCTTGTATATGCATCCAGATATAATGTTAAACTGTGAGCAGGCATTCTTTATTAAATGAACACATTGGCTTTAATGAATGTAAATGATTTTTGAACGCAGTGTAGGTCGATCTTTTATTCATCAGAAAAGGATCATTACATAAGGTCTCCTTAAGCAGTTGTAGCAGTGAGCATTGTACAAAAGAGGAATTTCCAATTGTCCTCTCCTGTTTAACTGTAGTGTGTGTGTATAAGTGTGTTTAAGAAAAGATTTCCTAAACCACCCTCTATTGCTGCACTTGTTTATCTCTTGAGCTTAATGATAGTGTTGCTGTACAGTGGGCTGATTGCACGCTAGCACTGAGGCAGATTGCACGGTCGCATCGTTGCAAAATGACCAGTATTTGAAACGGTGTGCCCCCGGCGTGCTTCATGCATGTACGATCTGGAGAGGCTATCTTTAGATGACTCAGCCACTTTCTCGGTTGTCCTTGCGTTTCTCAGCGTAGCATGCGAACACAAGATGATTTCACTTCAGGCCCGTTCTTCAGAGAGGTGCCCTTGACTTTAAATGGCATAGCTCCAGGGAAATATGCCCCCATACGGTAGTTGGTCCACTGTTCATTAGCACATGCACACTGCAGTGAGCTATTTTTGGGGTACCTTTGCAGCACGCTATGCCACCCTCGGAGGACTTGTTGGGTCTCTGGCTCCTGCAGTAGAGGTCGGGCCAGGCAAATGCCACATCCGTCTCATCACTGGAAGGAACGTGTCATCTTCAAACTGCCGTTCTGGTACCTTCATCCATCCTCACAGGGGGCGAGAAAACACACAGGAGGTCTAGGAAGGCTCGGTTGTGTTGTGTCAGCGCTTTTGACAACGCCCTACATTTCTCATATACTGTATGTTGTGACCATGCTGTATATAGAAACCCTCCGTGATGTCACCCATAGCTTCTCAAGAACGGGTTTAAAGACCACGCCGCGCTGGCTCTGGCTGTTGCCATCTTTGCAGTACCTGACTCCACCTGTGATGCTAATATATTTCTAACTGATGAGTTATTTAACAATTTACTCCATGTCCAGTTGTTATGGATGGGGAGACTAGCTGTAGAGACTAAAACCGTTTTTTGAACCAGGCTGTAAACATGTTTATTTTTGCTGTAAAGTCAGACATTTTAACAAGGGAGTATATGGGGATTGACTCCTTTTTGCAGACAGCCTCAAGTGGCAATTCGAGGAACTGCAGATTTTGGCACGTCTGCACTGTATTAATTTCTCAGCACCGGAGATTCCCACTTGGTTCTGACCATACAGCAAATAAAGTCAGAAAACAGTGGTAAACAAACCTTTACTCCCAATATTAACTGTGGTGGAGCTGTGGTTTGTTTTTGATGCAAACAGCACTATTGGTGTGCACAAGTGATTCAAATTAAAGACCGTTTCAAACAATCCTAACTTCCAAGGAGCAACCCAAATCTTATTCACGGCAAATACGATTAGTTTACGATCATTACCGATAGTAGCCTCTGATTTAAAACATCTCTACCAGTATATGATATGTACACAATGTTGTCCCATCGCCCCAACCTTGCCTACTCCTGAGACCGCGGTTCTCCCCTCCCTTCCCCCCACCGTTGAGAGACAGGAGAGAGGGAGAGCGGTAGAGGTGTCCCAAGGCGGCTTCTGTGCAAAGGTCGCAGCACACAGATCCAACAAGGGCTTAAGAGGGAGCAATAGAAAGCTGGGTTGAGAGAGGAGGGGCGGGGAGGAAAGTGTCCAAGATAAGAGGGACAACAGAGGGGAGATGAGTGGAGAGTGTGTGTGTGTGGTGGGGGTCTGAAGAGTTCTTGTGGTGGCAGTCTCTCTTGGTAGCCTGCTGCTATGCACACTTTGGGTCTTGTTCAAGCTTTTTTTCATGATTATTTTGTGTGTTTCTTGTCACACGTGAGCACAAACTGCATGGTGGCGCTGGGCCGCACGCAGGCAGCAAAACAGACACGCGCACGTGTGTGTGCATACCAAGGTGCACATGCACGCATGCACGCACATACACACACAGCCACCCCGCACCACTCCACTGTCTTCACTTTGTGGCGTCCCTTGTCCTATAAGCCGCTCCCCGGGGAGAGGCAATCTGTTGGAGGTTCGGGAAGAGAAAGGGCCCTGCCTGTATCGCGTACAATTAAGCAGCCGTCAGAACGCATCGCCATGAGGCCGCAGAGAGGACCGACCCCCTCCCCCATTCCCCCCCTACACACACCCGGCCGGGGACCTCTCTTTCATCCACCGGCCCAGAATGGAGATAATGGGGGAGAGATGCGTGGAGGTTGGGGGAGGTGTGTGTGTGTGTGTGTGTGTGTGGGGGGGGGGGGTTGTTGTGCAGGAGGAATGAATACATCTCCCTGCCGCCCATCCATCTCGCTCCGAGGCGCTCCTAATGGAAGCCAGCGTGCGTTTGTTTCGGATCCCCTGCTCCTTTTCTTCCCTCCTCCCCTGCAGCGGAGCGAATGCATTCAGCCCTCTGCTAGCTCCCTCTCTCTCCCTCTCTCTCTCTCCCTCTCTCTCTCTCTCTCCCACCCACACGTGTGTATGAGAGAGAACTAGTGTTGTTACTGCTGTTTGTGTGAAGTAGTGTTGTAACATGTTCTGGTGTGTGCGTGTGAGAAAGGACTAGTGTGTGTGTGTGTGTGTGTGTGAGCTAGTGTTGTCACATGTTCCATTCTGTGTGCGTGCGTGTGTGTGTGTCTCCCTCTCCACGTGGTAGCCCCTGGTTATGTTTTCCCTTGGCACAAACCTCACTGGTCTCTGCCGTGCTCCCCAAACAGCTGCTCCTGCATAGCAACGTCGGATTCTCCCGGTCGCTCTCCAGCTTGGCGTCGACATCCAGCAAGTCTCGGTTTCACTCGGTCTGAACTGTGCCCTCCCCGAGTGTCTGTTCAGCCCGAGCACACTGTTCTCTCACGAAAACGTGAGGATGATGCATTGACTGGGCGCGTTCATTCGACTAGCGCTGAAATATATTGGAATGTCAGCTCTTGGGGGAGGGGAGGGGGCTCTGCGTGACTTTGTTTATGTGTCACATGCATGTCACATGCATGTCGTACGTGGACACTGTAGTTTTTTTTACGGCAGTGGAGATTGATTGAATTACAAATGATGCTTCTGAGATGTCTCAGATTGCCACACTTCACTGAGCCATAGGCAATGGAAAAAAACTGCCTACAAATTGCGGGTTACGTGTGTCTGTCTGCGAGAGTATGATCCATTCTGACTGCCTGCGTGAATGTACCACAGAGAGAGACTTGTACTTATGTCTCGCACTGGCGCACCGCACACTTGCACAGAGCTCTCTCTATCACGCACGCACACATGCATGCAGTTAGGAAGAACGCAGTGGAGGCTATATCGCAGGTGCAGTCGTCCAAACGTGTTTTATGAGCGGTGTCATGTGTTGGTGTGTCACCGGCACGGAGCAGTTTTGTTTATGGCGTCCAGGGTCATTTCTCATGGTCTACGGCTGGGCGGCAGTTTCCAGAGAGGAGGCCCGCACATGCTCCAACAATTCTGAGGGTGTTTCCTTGCCCTCG
>JAODUK010038843.1:0-21161 GCA_027564635.1 Typhlichthys eigenmanni | reverse complement strand
GAGTTGTTTGACTACCTCAGTGACCTCCCTTAGAGAAATTGATGATGATCCCCCATCAGCCTCCAGCTCTGTCTCTACCATAGAGAGAGTGCCAGTCGGATTCAGGAGTTCCTCAAAGTATAGAGCAAGAAACAAAAATACATTACAATACATTGCACCTTAGAAACATCCAGAAGGAATCCTTCACATTTGTATCGGTGCAGTATTAGGTAGGTGTCATTGTTTTATTATTAATGGAAAAATCACAGTGAAGAGAAAGAGTGCTGTTTCTGCTGGGTCATCTGTTCATAATGACACTGATACGAGAATATAATGAGAAGAGAGCATCTATTACACGTCTTCAATGCCAAATGAATGCAAAAGAATGTACGCAAAAAAAGACAATCATTTTCTAAATAAAAAAATCTGGGTGGAATGTATTTGGACAGGAGATTTGCTAATATGTCAGTCATAACAAGTCCTGCCTTCCGCGTTACGCTGATAGCAGGCTAACATGTTGAGCGGCTACTTCTGAAGTGGGGAAGAACTGCTGGTTGGAAAATGGGCATCCTTGATCCAGGGTGCATGCACACAAAAAAACAAACAAATAAACAAACACAAATAAACAAACACAGAGGTAGCATTGGGCCTATTTCTTTGTCCTGTACCACCATATGTGTATCATTAGCTCTTTTAAGTTCAGTTCAATTTTGTGTATAATCTCTCTTTCTTTTATGTCTATTTCAAACACATAGACTACAGCCCTGCCAGGGTTGGTGGTTTAAATCCTCATGGACCACATGCACACAGTACATAGCTACCATCCTGCCAGCCGTGCAGTGGTCCATAACAACCTAATTCCCACCTGGGCCAATTGTCATAACAAATGCGAGCGGCGAGCACTCAAGTCACTATAAAGCCGTTTTGGCTAAACGCACCAAATAGCATACTTTATGCAAATTGTGCGCTTTATTCAAATGCACGTGCTCACAAGCAAACACACACACACACACACACATGCACACACACCAGGTGATTTTCTGCCCCAATAGTGTGAACCACAAGCATTAGAAAATCTATTGTTTAGACGCATGCTGTATTGTTCACACTTGGCTTTCTGCCTTCCTTTTCCTTTCCTAAATATTAGAACATATGGAAGGGTGAATAACGGAACAGGTATAGAGGAGGAAAGAGTAACACCAGGATAGTGAGAGAGATCAGGAGCATTGAAAGTGTATAGAGTAGAAGCCCAGATACATTTTGCCGTAGACTGTGAGGTCCAATCAGCTATTTCTGGGGTAATTTCTATTCAGACCAGCAACAAGATGGCTGCACAGCCTCTTCCTCTCAACCAATCAGAATATTGAATTTATAGAATTCTCTTCCTTGTTTGTGTGTGAGCATTGCTCTTCACCTTTAATAATACAAGTGCAATGATTCACACAGGTTATGTCTGCCCATGACCTACTGTATCTACAGTATGGTTCTGTATATTGAATTCTTAATGTATCTTGGTTAATGTAAGGAAAGTGTGTGTGTGTGTGTGTGTGTGTGTGTGTGTGTGTGTGTGTGTGTGCGCGTGTGTGTGTGTGTGTGTGCAGGTGCACTTAATCTTTAATTCACCTAATAATTTGTGGTTCTACTGCCTGAGGAACAGTATTAGAGAGTTACAAGACTACAGCAAGGGTTACTTGGCACAGGCAAACTGTATATGCAGAGCTCACTGTATAACTATGCGTTCATATCGCTTCCAAATGCTGTCTGGACCATATACAGTGGGTTATCTCCTCTAATGAGAATAAGCCTTCTCAAGCCTCTTCACTTCAAATGCAGGGAGTGTGATGACATTGTAACTAATGCCATGGAATTAGAGAGACGATAGCACCCGTAACCCTGTATCTACACACAAACACACGCACACACACACTCACTCACGCATACTGCTTATATTTATACTAATTTCTCACACATTTTGGTTGGCATGTTCCCTGTCTTGTAAGAATGGCATGTGGCTGGCTATCCAAGAGCTTATGGCAAAGAGCAGAGGTGTCAAAAGTACACAAAGTTATTATTTAAGTAGTACGTACAGATACTTGTGTAAAAAAATACTGGTAAAAGTTAAAGTACTGATTCACTTTCTATACTTTTAAAAATAAAAAAGCTCTGAAGGCTCTGAAATGTACTGAAAAGAGAAATTTAAAAAGTAGAAATTGTGAAAGACATTAAATTTACCGGTTGTTTCTGGGCAAAAGCTAACTGAACATCCAGAGGATATTCATATTTTAATAATATAATAAAAGATCATCTTAATAATTTGAATGTAATATATCTAGATATAATAATTTACAATTGCTAGAACCCAAAACTCGGTGAGCACAACAGCAGTATGTATAGGCTAAGATGAATTATGCAATTATTATGCAATTGTATAATATCTGATAGAAATAATGTAAATTACAAATATAACATATTTTATATTATTTAGAACAATTAGCTTCCCATTGTATCCCATTTCTAAGGATGGATCAGGCATGCCAAAATATTATTTCTTAAGTGTATTGTCCAAGATGACATTCGATGTAGATGAGAACATGTGGCTAAATGCAGAAGAGTAGACTGGCATTGCTACTAAATCTGTAGATTAGTAGGCTATAGTTGCCAGATTTGCAATTTATTCTTCCGTCTCTCATTTATAATAACCTATTCTGGTAAATCTGAATTAATTACAGAAGACATATAGAGAGAGCCTTTCTTGTCTGTTTCATCTTGTTACATAATTTACGTAATACACGCCAAGGCCTAGCAGGGATAGTATTTCTTCTCTTCTCTAGGTTTGAAATCACTCTTAAGCTCAATTATACACAATATATCAACAATTCCTTTCCATTGTTTCCAAACGCATTGATACTAAAGTAACTAGCTTGTTTTGAATATGTAATGAGTAGAAAGTACAGATATTTGTGTATGTAAGGAGTAAATGCAAAAAGTTTTTTTGAGTAAAGTACAGATACCTGAAAAAGCTACTTAAGTATATTATTTAAGTATTTGTATTTAAGTACTTCCCAGCTCCACACTGTGGACCAGGCCAGCCGTAAGATGAAAACGTTACGTCCACAGGAAGCTGTGACCTTCTTCCCAAAGCTTAGAATTAACATGACGTCCATGCCTGCATGCTACTGCCATTCCTTCTGTCCGTGTGTCTCATATTTATCATGTTCTGTCTTACTCTATTTCTACTCTGCCCCGTCGACTAAACCATCATACAAGTACAGTCAGCACTGTTCCACCTTATTTTAAAATTAATTTCCTTTTCCAGGGATGTCCGGGTTAACAGAGTACTGTATATAAGAATGCCACACTCAAATCATGTCACAAGTGTTGCATAGCAACAACAGCCATTGTGAGGGCTATAGAGCCGTTTTTGTGGAGTCAGCGGGAGGTCTTATTCTCCCATGATCTGGGGATTTTCTTCTCATTTAGAGTTGTGTTTGGAACGACGAGGCAGGAGATCGCCTGAATGTATAGTTCATACTGCATAAGCAGTTGTGACTGCAATGGATCGCTTTGATATATATTGAACTGACCTTTGAGGTACACAATGTATTCTGACCAGCTACAATTGAATTGTGGAGCATGTAAAACCTAGATATTGCATACAGAAACTCCCCAAACACCTATTCCATGGATTCCAAGATTACAGTGTGATAGGGTAAAAGGGCGTGACCAGCAGTCATACACTACACGTTATGGGTTATGGGTAATACATGAAATCATTAATAACTGCTCTGCCAGACCAAATGAGGCACCACCCAGCCCACGTTGGGCTAGGAAACCGTGTCTATTATGATTTATGCATATTATTCAATTAATAAAATAAAATGATAAGCCTATTATCATTATTCTGATGTAATGAATGTGTTAATACTATAGGGACCAGTAGCTGTATGAAACATCAATCATGAATAGACTGCTTCTTAATATCGAAACATGAATTTAATAATAACTATTGAATAGATATAATACTACTTCATGTGGAAACAATCATATGCACTGCCTGTGCCAGAGGAGTCATCTCCTCTTATCCAAACAATACACACAATGGGGAGATTATTTCTACTGGACAGGGTTGGCCACTGGCAGTGTGGAAGTACAGCTACTTCAAAAGTGCTGATTCAACTTCTGTAGTAAAAGTAGAAGGATGATATTTGTAACCGTCTGTTTCAGGGCAAAAGCTAACTGAACCTCAAGAGGACATTAATATTCTAATAATAAAATATAATCTATATAATGTTATTATAATATATCCTGATATTGTTTTTTACAATCTAGGACCAAAAACTCTTAACACGATGAGCAGAACAGCAGTGGGCTAAACTGGATTTTTATTATTTATTTTGCACAAACTGCATTAAATGTAGGCCCTACACTACAGTATATATTATACATTTTCTCTCAGACATAGTCACAACCAAAACAAGCCTATCTACAGACCAGTTAGTATGTTTACATACTGTTTTATAAACTGTTAAGCTTCAATTCAACCCCTAACATAATGTGGCATCACCAAGGGGTTACTGGGAATCAACTATGCCACTCTGGGAATTTCACACAAAGAAATATAAACTGTCTATGCCAGGCATGCAAGCTCGTTAATACAGGAAGCAAGAGAAGTGGGTTTCAAATTACAATATGTTTATTTAAAAGGTAATAGTATAGGCTTGGGCTGGAGGCCTGAAGAGAGAGTTGAGAGTTACTCATATGCCAATGTCAAATATAATTAATTATACTGGAATGAATAAATGCCAGTTAATGTATGGTTAAAATGCAATAGGTCAGTCTCCACTAGGCCCACTAAAATAACTACAAAATAAGGGGTCAGAGGGTACGGTCAGCCTTAGGCAGACTATTAGGGGAGTGGTGCCACCCAAACCACACACACACACACGCACACGCACACGCACACGCACACACACACGCACACACACACATAAAACTGAAATATCAGGTCATTCAGTGACTGGTGCTTTTATCAACCTAAAAGTCACATTTCCTAAACACACACACATTTCTGCATCTGTGAAACATGGATAATGTTTGAATAATAATGTTGTTTTAACCAATTACTCAATTAGTTAAGAAATCTTACATTTCTTTTCATTTGTATCTGTGAAAAGGTTAGCTCAGAGCTATTCAACTCCGGTCCTGGAGGGCTGCCCCCTGCATCCTCCAACGCACCTGATTCAAATGAACGGGTCGTTATCAGGCGTCTAACAACCTTGAATCAGGTGTGTTGGAGCAGGGAGCGATCTAAAACATGCAGGGTGCGGCCCTCCAGGACCAGAGTTGAATAGCCCTGGGCTAGATTATCGTGCATGGATTATCAAAGCATGGATTGCTTAACACATTACATGTATATGTGTTTTACTTATTAAAGGAAAGCCAAATCCAACATCAAAAGAGTTGTAATACATTCCTATTAGCCAGATACGCTGGCTAGATCCAGGGGACGCCTCTCTGCAGAAAAAGATCTGAAAGTTAGGATCTGGTGTGTCTCTAGATAGCGGAAGAGAACAATGGCTCTTAATTGTCACATATGAGTGTGATGGATCTGTGTCCACAGGTTTCCCTGGTAGAATGATCTAAGAACAATAATGATTAACTATTGGTTGAGGCCCATAGCATAGCCCATAGACAGGACATACTACAACAGGAACGTTCTTTGTAAACATCAACCATCCAATGAATAAATCTTTGTACCAGACATGACACACATACTGTTTGTGGTCCACCCCACCAATAAGCACACATACTATATACTACTCTATTTATGTCACATATACAATAAGGTTTAAGTCGATGGTTCACCTCGGTACAATCTGCATTTTATAATACATACAACAACACACACATATACACACAAAGTCCTGTGGAAGGAGAGAAGAGACTTTTATATCAAATCCGTCATTTTGATGGCCAGTAATGTTCCCTGCCATATTAAATAACAGATAAACCTTTGAAAAACTGCTATGCCGCTTGGAGGATAGAACTAATCCATGTGGCTGGAGCCACACCAGCCGTTTATCTAATTGGTCATTCTCAACAACGTGAATTTAGCTGTTAAACATTTAGCACACTGGATTTAAAATGACCATCCCTGAAGGGTTATACTACCCCAACACCCAGCTCTCTGGTCATGATATAATTTTACTATTATTATTTTTAGTGTCTAATGAAGTGGTTCATAGCTTGTGACCACATGGGCCACATTTCTTAACTTCTGATTTAATGGACATTTTGATTGATGAAAATAATGGCCTCATAACTTGTTGTTAAATGGACAGCAGCGGTTTAGTTTAGTCAGTAAACTATGCTACTGTATATGTACAGTATGAGAGCACAACGCATTGTACATATGCCGAACGGTGCTGTGAATATGAACACATTGCATTCTCACGCTAGCAAATAAGGATCTCTACCACTTTCAGTTTCATATATCGTGCATTGGTCCTCTCTTATATGATAGTATACCTTGAAATGTGTGGAAACTCTCCCCTCTGAAAAGCAATACATAGGGTTATTATTATTTAGCAAAAGTATTGTGAAGGCAACCTCCTACAGCTCATCCTAGACTTATTATTTAGATGGAGGGAGAGATAGAGACAGAGACAGAGAGAGAGAGAGAGAGAGTGTGAGAGAGAGAGATAGAGAGGAGAGAGAGAGAGAGAGCATAAGTGGAAGGTAGAGATAGCAAGCTGGAGAGATAAAGATAAAGGCACTGTGGGAGAGGTAAAGAGGGATATGTGTGGGAGTGATTGGAGAAGAGATAATAAAACAAAACGTGTTTTATTCCATTTCAAAACTGATTAGATAGAATAGACTCTTATTATAGCACAATTAAACCTTTGGTTCGTACCCAATTACTGTGTAAGACACATGCACACGCACGCACGCACGTGCACACACACACACACATACACAGTAAGCAGAGAAACAATGTAGAGAGAGGGAGAGAGAGAGAGAGAGAGAGAGAGAGAGAGTATCAGATAAAGAATGTGAACACTAGGTGTCCAAGTGTGATGGAGGCGCTGACTCTTAATTATGCAGAGGGAGAGAACGTGATTGGTGTCACCAACTGGTAGGACCTACACCTGGGACCGTGATTGGCTGAGGGGAGATTTTTATTTTAGGTAACATAGTACTAAAGAAAAGAACCAGCACTTTGTGTTATATCAGTCACTAGAAAGAGAGAGAGAGAGAGAGAGAGAGAGAGAGAGAGAGATAGAGAGAGACATATTTTACATTGATAAAATATATAGTATTATTAATCTAATCTGTAATTATTTAAAAAAGCAATGGTTATTTTATTTCTCAGTATATACTGCATAAAGACAACTGGTTACGTTAGATAACATTACCTGCACATGACTTTCTTTACTAGAACTGGGCGTTATTGTAAGCTGTAAAGTGTACTTTTTCTTAAAGTAATCAATAATCTGATGTTGTGCCGACACATATTTAATGATTTACAAGACACTATTTCTGGAATGCCTCTGACATCGCAGGGAGCTAAATCTCACATATACTGTGTACACACATGCACTGCACATACACATCAGTAGACGGAGGAAACAGATGTTGCCCAGGCCGAGCACAGTTTGATCATAATTTCCCAAATGTCAAACTGTTACGCGCGCACAGACACACACAAGCGTGTAGACACAGCACACACACACCTGAACTGAAATTGAACAGATAAAAGATTTATCAGTCAGCCAATATAACTGCCAACAAGTGCACTTTCAATCTTGTGCGACCACACATACACACTCACACAAAAACATACACGTGCGCGCACACACACACACACACATCCTCTCGCTGAAATCTTCAATGAGTATTCAACAAATGAAAAATGTATGAGTCGCCAATGTAGCAAACAACTACAATTAACTCTCTCTCTTTTATGCTCTGTATCCATCTCCTTCTCTTTCACTCTCTAAGACTCACAAACATGATGCTGTGTGTGTGTGCGCGCGTGTGTGTGTGTCAGAGGGAGCAGAAAAGTGGAAAGCTGTCATCACACTGCAGCCCGCAGAGGGGCAAATCACACCCAGTAACAGCAAAGTCAATGTCGCTGTGCGTAAACTAAAGCCGCGTTTGTGCATGCGTGAGTTTAGACTTTGTGTCAGCACACGTTAACATTGTTTTGCTCATTTAAATTCAGCAAGCAGCTGTGTGTTGCAGAGCTTGGAGGCCACAGTGTGGGACAACCATACCGACCTAGAGAATCCAGGCCAGCAATTAGCAGAGGGGAGCTAATGAGCTGTATCACAGACAGGAAGCTTTGTTTGTTCTCTCTCTCTCTCTCTCTCTCTCTCTCTCTCTCTCTCTCTCTCTCTCTTTTAGATTAGTCGCAGTATACTGATGGATTATTGGTAAATCCTGGTCCATGGTCAAACCAATGTTATTGTAATATACAGTATATGTATAACATTTAATTGATACCAGGGGGGAAGTTTAATCTCTCATCCATGAATTTATCCACCCTTTGTCCAAACTATTGTACCACCACTTCAAAAACCAGGTTAGCATTATATTTAAGGAATTATTATTATTATTATTATTATTATTATTATTATTATTATTAATAATAATAATAATTATATATATTTTTTTTTTTTTTTAACCACAGAACGTAATCTGTCAGTACAGCAAATTGAGTAATGTTTTTCACTTACCTATTCATTTGTGTAAATATGGCAGATGTTTTGAAGAAGTACAGTATATGCTACAGTAAATTACATTTACAGTTTTATTTAGCAAATCTACAACTTTAATCTCTGAATATTTTCTCCCTTTTTTCCCTAGTGCCATATTCTTTTTAACCTATAGTAGCCTATGCCTTAGCAGTAAAGGGGTTTACCATCATTTGTAAAAGTTATCAAGTCGTTATAGCTACATACAATGCACAATTTGCAGGGTTTTGCTTTAATTTAAAATGGAAATAAAATGCCTTTAAAACAAACATACAGTAGATGTAATTGTACATTTTTGTTTTTTGAGTGACTACAAAACTACAATAGCTATGTCAAGTCATTGTGTTCCTGGAGTCACCATTAGCCATTTACCCCTCAGTAAATCCAATCCAAATTATTGCTAGACAATTTAACCATTAGGCCATCTTAAAGGAACACACTTTCTCCCACCAACATTACCCTTGATCTCTTAACTTGTACAGTGACTTCTCGGCTTGTGTCATCAATTGCACCCCACAAAGCACAGACTTGTCAGTGTTGTGTGGTAATTACAGATCGCTCACGGCCCACTGAATTTACACTGTTGACATTCCTCCCTGGCACTCACACAAGGAAGGAGACTCCATGCTGTTTGGAGACTACAGTGATATATAGAGCTGTGAATGAGTGTATGAGAGGGTCTTCTCAGAGTCCTATTGTAGCGTATAACAAATCTATTCTGATATCTTGATATAGAACAACTGTTCAGAGAGAAAAGAGTTCAGATGCAAAAACGACAATCTGACACATTTGTTACGTTTTTGAAAGATATTACTTTGTATTCAGTGACACATCCTTTTCATTGTAATAAGGTGAAATGAGTAAGCCAAAATATGGAAACCTAAAATAGTTGTTTTAAGTTAATAATTTCTAAATATTTTCCAGATGGACTTCCAGATGGATGTTCTTGTTTTATACTATATATCTTTTGGACCGTTGACTCACCCTGGCCTTCATATGATATGAATCTCCATCATATAAGGTACAGTAGGATATTAAACTGCAGATATGGTTGGTTAATCGTCGATTAACCATACCATTAACCATACCATCATAAATGATTTATTTCCCTTCCATAACCTAAATACAGTATGCCTGCATAGGCCATGTCAGTTTAATCCAGCCTAACCAAGAGGTAATCTGGCTAAAAAGGATACATAGCTTTATGTCTTTTAATTTAAGAAAGGTGCCAAAACAACATTCTCCCCCTGGTAACACGTCTGAAACATCATCTACGTCAGTCATCCACACATCTGTAAACACGACGTGATCAATGACTATCATCGTACGGCGTTTGCTCTTGTATGCAAGTTTAGTATGAAATGCATATTACATGAATAATTGAAAGCCTTTGTGAATGAACAGAAGACGGCGGTGGCGTTGATGGTGAGTCGGTGAAGGAGATGTCAAGTCCTCGCTTGGAGGATTTAAATAATTGTGTTTGGGAGCCGTTGAAGGATACTCATGCAAGGCCACTATCTGCTGCTGCTGTTGTCGCGGACATGATGAATAAGGATTTGTGTAGCTACACCCGCTCTACTTTATCATGCTAGTGAGGGAGCGTTCATTGTCATAGGCTCTCTAGCTCTTTATCTCTCTCTCTCTCGTGCGCTCTCTCAGTCGCTCTCTCTCGTTTCACTTGGTGACTTATCGTCACCCTTTGCCTCTCCTCTCTCTCTATCCTTTCACCTCCATTTATCTTCCTTTATCACACAATCCTTTGTTCTTCCACACTTCCTTGTTGAGTTTTCCTTTCTACATTGTCACCCTTTTAGATTTTGTCACTGCTGGTTCTCTCTCTCTCTCTCTCTCTCTCTCTCTCTCTCTCTCTCTCTATCTCTCTCTCTCTCTCTATCTCTCTCCCCCCCTTCCCCGGCAAAAAAGAAAGGCATAACAAATAGATATGGATATAGGGCAAAGCACGGCCACAGCCAGTGTTAGGGCTTCCACTTCCACTATGTCTTAAATGAGTAACCCCAAAAATTGTTACACATACTATATTTAGTGTCATCAATCTAGATTGTCTTGTCATTATTTCCCATGGTCACATAACCAGTAATCTCTCAAGTCAAGTGGACGCTAAGAACTATAGGTGCACCTTCACATAAGACAGCAATACATTAACCTTCTATAAGAACTGGCAGCCATTATGCTAACAGTATGACCTATATCATTACTGCATGCCTTAATCAAAATACATTTGAAAGAATGTTATTGTTATTCCTGTAGACGCCGGTCTACTGAGCGTGTGGTGTGTGTCCTCCAAATGGACACCAGAAGGTATAAACTAAACTCGCACACGCACACACTGCACTGATCAACCTAAATGTTTTGTGATCCCAGATACATGAGGTGAACTGAATGTAAAATATGTTATTGACCTGTGGCCATGACCCTCTGTTCACCTCTACACGCTACCTTGATCTATAACAAATGCTTATCCTGTGTTTAGCGAGCGGTGTCACATTTATATGGAAAAACACATTTTAAAAAGTTTACACCTTTAAAATACACTTTGTAAAAAATGTCATGGACCTCATGCCACATTTTGCAGATCTCCAGTGGTCTGCAGTGGTCTCAGTTTGAGAATCATAGTCGCTAATGTGTGTTTGGTAGAGCTAGTCAACCATTTACTACTACTGTAGATTAATTAGTCATTTGGGCCTAGAGCTAATTACTTGACAAGCTCCGTCAAAATACGTAATTACCATATAGTACATGCTCAACAAACCCTCACTGGATACATTAATGGCTATGCAAAATAAAATATAAATTAATTAATAAATAAATAAATAATAGGTCTGAAGGTAAAGGTGAAAACTGTTAAAGCGAGTGCACTTCGGATGCCCATGAGCAAGGCACCCAAGTTTCTCTAGGATTAGAGAGAGGCAACATTCATTGCATCTCCAAGATGCTAAACTGTGCTAACTCATATTGTGCATATTGTACAGTAAAACAGTAAAGTTTAGCACCTTTGGGCGATCCCTGAAAAATATGTTGCAAGTTCAGCAAATCTGGATGGAATAAATAAAGAATAAGTATATTAAAGACAAGCAAGCCCAATCAGAGCAAACGGAGGGGAACTGCTATTTCCCCCTCTTTCTTCCTTTAAAACAAAACACAGAGGACGGCAGGGCTCCTGCTGACAAGCCATCCAGCAGACAAGCAGAAGACAGAGCTCCTGGAGGGCTCAACTGAGAATTAATGATATTTTTTGTATGCAAAGGCCACGGTTCAAAAGGCACTATGTTGATAGGAACTAGCAAAACCCCATTAACTTCATGACGGAGTCTGACAAAAATAATATGCTCACACTCCCTTCCAAAATCCCCGGCCCCAACCCCCCCCCCCCCCCCCCCCTCTCTCTCTCTCTCTCTCTCTCTCTACCTCCCTCCCTCTGGTTGTTCCTCTACCAAATCACGCAACCTTCTCATGCCATTGGGTGAGTTACAGCAACAAAGGCCTCAGGGAGCCTCTAATGAGTGTCAGACATGGCATGTGTCACTCAGGTGAGAAGTGCTGCCAGCATAACAGCAGAGGATAGCGCTGGGTTAACGTGTCGCAGTTGTAAGTGCGTACCATGTAGTTGAACCATTACTTTAAATTGTGAAGTTTCTCTTTAGTGCTATTTTTATAATTAATGTGTTCGTAATTATTAGATAATTGTTTTCGTAATATGCATTTTCCATGCACACACTGCACAGAGAGTTTTATTTGTGCAGTGTGGTGATGGTGGTGGTATGGGCAGGGGGGTGGTGGGGGGTACAGTATTTGTCAGAAAAGCACAAGGCACATACTAATGAGCTTTCAAATGCCACCAACTATTGAATATAAATCATACTAAAAAGACAGACAGACAGACAGACAGGCAGAGAAGGCGAGAGAGAGAGAGAGAGAGAGAGAGAGAGAGAGAGAGCGAGAGAGAGAGAGGCAGAGAGAGCGAGAGAGAGAGAGAGCGAGAGTAATGAACAGCAATAAAAATGACAGCATCAAAGACAATGCCTTCAAGTGTGATTTTCCAAGACATTATTGATGGAATACTTTACTATTGCACTTTGTTAGCCTTTGTGGTGCATGTACATGCGTTATGTAGGCTGCTATGTGCTACAAGGTGATTCCTTTTCAGATGAAGGAGTGACGTGGTGTAGTGTTCAGCGCCCCATTGAATGTTCAGCACCTTGGGGAGGGGGTGCAGGATTTGTGTGCTTGTAAAAATAAGAGAGGAAAATAATGAGAGATTAAAGACGTTTTGTGCAAGACAAATAATTAGAACGCTAAATCAGTCTAGTCCCAGGTCTACCTCAAACCCAGATACGTATCTCATATTATTTTTGTTTCAGACATGGAAAGCTACTGCCCCCCAATGGCCAAATGCAGTAGGTCTACTACCGCCAGGTGCATTCATTTATGTAGGTTTTTACAAGGTTATGGTTTACTAAATTAAAATGTTGCATTTTATTATTATTATTATTATTATTATTATTATTATTATTATTTTATTATTATTATTTTTTATTATTATTATATTTGTTTACCAAACTTGCAGTTTCGTTTGTGCTATATTGGGCTCAAGGGAAAAGTAAATAAGCCTAAATCTAAAAAATATATATTTTATGCATGGGGACATAAGGTTTACCTGGCTGGCAGATATTGTTTTAAAGGTGCATGTGTCTAAACTAATGTCTATATCAGAAAGTCACAAACTGTAATTACCTTGACAGTAAGCAACAGTCTAGCAGATAATTATGCGGAAAAGCTTGTTAGAACAAGCGCTGCATTTTACTTCCGATGTTTCAGTCCCCACACACTGAGTCAGAGACTGCGATTTGGTTCAAACTTCGACAGGACACTGTATATTAGTGTGTTATCTTTGAATGCAAGAGAGGGAAAGGAGGGCAAAGCAGACAAGACGAGAATGGACAGTTGCATAACAATGTACTGATCAAACTACTTTGGCTTCAACACTACTTGGATCGAGGTATATACTGTAGTCTACCACGTAGGCTATTGTATACAATACTTGCATGGACTTGCCCACAGTTCGTAACAGGGGAGTCAAGTCACACCCAAAACCTGCGGCTGTCCACTCTCAGTGAAATCGTAGAGAAATTCTTTCGAGAACTAAAATGTCAGCAAACGAGAGAACGACTCGGGCGCTGAAAGAGTTGCTTCGGAGACCTGGAAATAACGTGTGCGCAGATTGCGGTGTGCCTGGTGAGTTTTTTCTTTTTTTACCTGCTGGTATTCAGCTGTAATAGTCTGTTCTCTGAGCAGCGTTGCTTACTGCCTGTTTTCACACATGCGTAGGCCTCTACTAGACTAGCCTATAGGGCAGGCAGGCCTATGTGCATAACGCAGCATATTCAGTCACAACCTAACACTTATTGTGTGTGTGGTATATTATTAAAATTAAGGTAATACGGGATCACATTTTAAACATTAATATAGACTAGCACCAACCATATTTTCTTTGTCAAGTGTAAAGTGGAGTAGTCTAATTGCATTGCATCAATCCCTAGGTGTGCGTTGTAGATTGATTTTTGAACTCCTTAATAATATTTCATAGACAGGCCGGCCGTGCTTGCATGTTTGTGCAAGTGCGGCTGAGGCATTTGTTTTGGGCTCCTGCTGGTGCTTAGTGTGACATCTAGTGGCAGACATAGAGCCTACAGTCGGTGATTATTTCAATCCTTTATTTATTTACAGGGAAGGTTGGCTGAAAGGCAACTTTCTGCATGTGTTTGCATGCCAAGGCAGGTGTGATAGAGACATACAATTGATAGATTAGGCCTAATCTCAAACGCACATCAAGTTTTCAGAGGGAATGGATTATTTAGAGCTGTTTCTCAGGTTTATGGCCAGTCAACTAGAGTTCAAATAACTTGTGTAGCTACAGTAATACTGTATGGTCTAATGTATACTACTGGTTTGCCTTTACATCATTATTAGTAATAATAATATTGTGTTTTATATGTGTGTATTTTTGTTTGATCTTTTGATTTATCTTATATCCGGTCTAAATGCAAACACGAACATACTGTATGCATGTAGCTTGCCAAGAGGGAACTCTGGCCTATAGGGTTGGCAAAATAGACAGTGTTTCTGTTTGAATTCAGTATTATCAGCTTCTGTTATCATAACATCAGTGTTGACACACACGCACGCACGCACGCACGCACGCACGCACACACAGGCAGGGTTTACTGCTATACGCCCCCAGAGAGAATACAGGTGTGGTCCAGAGAGAATACAGGCGTGGTCCAGAGAGAATACAGGTGTGGTCCAGAGAGAATACAGGCGTGGTCCAGAGAGAATACAGGCGTGGTCCAGAGAGAATACAGGTGTGGTCCAGAGAGAATACAGGTGTGGTCCAGAGAGAATACAGGCGTGGTCCAGAGAGAATACAGGTGTGGTCCAGACAGGAAAAGTTAGAGGAGGTGGTGAGATTCCACAGATTTGTGCTGATGAATTATTTGTTTTATGCTTTCGCTAATCAAAATGTATATTTATTGCACAACAGAAACATACTGTAGCTATATCTTGTCCAACTCGAGCTTAGTGGTTGTGGGGTTACCTGGGTTTGAATCCCAAGTCGTACTAGTAAGTTGATATTGTCTTGCAGTAACCACAGATGGAGTGATGAGCCTGCTCATCACAGTATTTGTATATCCAAGTACACCGCTCTGCTGTATGTCCTTGTGTCTCCTTTTGTCTTATTCATTCACGTGTCCGTCTGTCCATTTTATGATGTTCCATATTCCCCACCCCTCCTCTTCCCCAGACCCAGAGTGGGGGTCATGTGCCCTGGGGGTGTTTGTATGTCTGGCATGCTCTGGCGTTCATCGCAACATCCCTGAAGTGGGCAAGGTCAAGTCACTCAACCTATCCCGTTGGGAGGACGAAGAGGTGGAGGTAAGCCATCTGGACACCTGTGCACTTACAATACATGCACATACATTACATGCACATAACACATTTACAGTATGGATGACTTGCAGTACACCGCAATAAGGTCTGGAATCTTTAAAACAGACTATTCATTCAAACATTTCATTCAAAATCTACCAAGCAGAGAGCCAGAGACAGTCCTTTCACAGTCACAGCAGGTGGCAGGATGGACGGTAGGATACGAAGGGTCACTTCAGGAAGGGTAGGTGTTGGCCTGCTGCTCCTCAACAAACTGGAGATTCAGGATTGGCTCCTTTGTGTTCGGTGCTCAGCTCATTTCCATTCATTCTAGTCCTTGGAGAATCCCCACCCAAACGTTAGTGTGTTGGTCCAGTCCATAAATTATGCAGGTCATGTTCACTGCAGGGCAAACACCCTCAGAGCAAGTGATGAAATGTGTCCCTGTGTGTGTGTGTGTGGGTGTGTGCGCGTGCGTGTGCACGTGCACTTAACTGTTGTTTCAGTAAAGTACATTTTTTGAAGAGATGTTTTAAAAGTGTTAGATTCAATTGCTTTCTTCCCACAGTTCTCTGTTAACTGAACGTCATGCCTGTTAACCTTATAATCTTTGTCCTTTCTTCTACAGTACTATAATAGTTAGCCCAGGAATGGTGCCGCAGGAATGTTGTTATTATAGTTATTGGTATATTTACATTTAAGACCTAAATGGTCTTAAAGTAGATTGTTCCAGCAGATGTTTGAAGAATAGTAGTATAACAAAAGATGGATTGCATTAATTTTCGTGCCGAAGACCAAACCTTTTAACTGAGAGAAAGGCAAGCAAGTAAAGGATTCATGATGCAGTGAAACAATATCAAAAATTGTGAGATGTGTCATTTATCTTAATTTCTACTCACCGTGTGGGTGTGTGTGCATGTGCTTTCTGTCAGTTGATGGAAGAGACTGGCAATCTGCTGATGAAGGCTAAATACGAGGCAGCAGTTCCCATGTATTACTACAAACCTACCCACAAAGACTGCCAGTGAGTACACACAGACAAAACACTGCTGATAACTATTTTGATCAGGTCACTGAGTTGCCCTAAAGCTAGAACTACACCAAGGCGTGGACTAGGGACTGGGTGTCTTCTAGCGACAACCTAATTACCATTTATGTCGTCGCGATTGTGCGCTCTTTCAGCTACCTTCTGAGTCTGTACGGACAACAGAAAACCGCAACAAGGAAGTTGCAGGACTGTTACTGACAGCTAGTAAAGAGCAAACCATAACAATGACATATAGTAGCCTGGTGCTTGCGTTGTCAAATGTAGGCCTTTCTATGCCTTTTGTTAACTCAAAATGAAATTAAGAGAAGACAAAAGTGTCATAGGAAACATAAACAGGCGAGTAACAAGGCACATATCCATCCATTTGCTGTGATTTGGAGGTATCATGTTGAAATGCAAACAGTAAACCGTTTACATGTTTTTGGGCTGCTGAAAAAAATGTTTTCACTGTTATTAAGTTTTTGTGTGTTTTATGTTGATATTACTCTGCAAGAAACCCTGAAAAGCCTTTACCTAGATTCTGATTGGTGGAAACGCTAGCGATTTCCTTCACCTCTCGCTGCCAATTCAGAATTTGAATCGCTAGAAAAAGTTGAGAGCGTCGGGTTTAGGTTGATAGGAGCGGTCGGTCCAGCGGCTACACCAAAGAGTTAACCGCCGACCTGGCGATTTCTGTTGATAAGCAGTCGCTCCCACACGCACGAACAAAAATTGCTGCAGTGTAGTTCTAGTTTTAGACTAGAACTTTATCTTGGACAGACATTACAGCATTAAAATAAGCATAGATGAAATGATGAAAATAAATTTATTTTTTTGTCAATTAAAAATAAAATAACTTCCAAAAAGGTTTATTACAGTGTAATGTATGATACTGTAAATTGTTAAATATTATGAACCTATTTCAAGGTGCTCTGTCAAAAAAAAATGTTTATTTTGTTAATATTGTTCCAACTGAGACTTAAATGACTTGAACAGAATGACTTCCTTCTGACAATTGTATTCATATCTATGCTTTCCCATAACACAACATACTTGTGGATTACGGCAATATTTCCTGGTAGAATGACAGGAATGTCAAAGCTGATGACAGGAATGTCATGTGCTGTATCTGCACACTGATGAAAACATGATACTACAAGTTAAGATCTAGACACATACAGTATAATGCTTGTCGCCCATTGCTTTGTAGATGAAAGTATTTTTTTTGGACATTCCAGACACTGCCCACCCGAAACGTTTCTTTCATCTATCAATCCACAATATCCTTAGATCCCATTAGTAGACGCTTCAATAACATTACCCCAAGTTGAAATTAGATCTCGGTACCCGTGTTGCCAACCATTAAATAGCCTGTCATTGCTGCATGTAGTAGATTAACACTGATTATCATTATCACGGTCTCTACTCTACACGCTGCTAGCCTCTTCAAGTGTGTATGGAGCTAAAGAGAGCCTTAAAACACATAGTATGAGGCTTATATTTTAAATACTAGTAAAGAGGAAAGTACCTCTGCACACATTGTTACACATGTTTTGTTACTGACTATAGTAAACTAGCCTGATAAAACCTGATAATCTTACAAGCTCTACATCTGCAATTATAAGGGCATGCTATTATTTACAGAACCTTTTACTTTTTTGCTTACTTTAGTATACTCTAAGTTAGTACATAAACTACATCACGTTTGGTACATCCTGTAATTCCTGCCTGCTTTCATCTACTGTGGAAGCCTTTATGAGCGACAAGGGCAAATAGTTGACTTTTCACCTGTTGTGTGTATGTGTAGGGTGTTGAGAGAGCAGTGGATAAAAGCAAAATATGAGAGAAAAGAGTTTTGTGAGCCTAGGAAGAACCAATTACACGAGGAAGGTGAGTAAACACACACACACAGACCTACTTACCTTCTTTGTGTCAAATTATGACTGGGTACACATTAATAATGTTCTAATTGTGTGTGTTTTCCAACAGGAATTAGAGACGGCATGCTGATGAAAAGGGGGCGGGACAATGGTCAGTTCCTCAACAGACGATTTATCCTTTCTGAGAGGGAGGGAACTCTCAAATACTTCACGAAATATGATGTAAGACATTCATGACTCTTTCACTGGACACATATACATGCAAATACAGTATATGCTCACCAAGACTTGCACGTGTGCGCATACGCACATGCACACACACACACACACACACACACACACACACGCACACACAACAGGAAACCAGTTACAGACTGAATGTATTGTAATTTATCTTATTCAGTACTGTATGTGTGTATGACACACATTATGCAGCATGCACTTCAGCATAGCAATGTACATACTGTACATTCATGCGTATTTTAAAATGCTATCTACAGTATTTACACACACCATTTCTGAAAATGTTGTGACAGTATGGAAAATGTTTATAAAAACTAAACAAAAAGTTTGTAAATTCCATTCAACCTTTGCTAGATTAATACAACACATTATGAGGTTTCACTTTGTGACTTGAATGAATTGTTTTGTGATAATATAATATAATATAATATATATATATATAATTTCAAAACTGACCACTCCCAACACCTACTGCTTATGCAGTCAATGTATTTGCATTAACTACTGGAAAATGCAGGCATGACCCTGGAAAGGACCACCTTTGGAGAGCAGCATATGTTGATTCAAATGTGTGTGTGTGTGTGTGTGTGTGTGCATATATAGTGTATGTATATAATATCTTACACACACACACACACACAGAGTGAACTATGATATGACAGTAAACTGCCATAAACTATAACGGAATAGAAAACATTTTTGTTTGTTATCTGGTTCTTATTTCTTCTTCTTCATTTAACACATGCACGTACACATCCTGTATATTCTCACAAGCATTACATCTGATATCTGAGTGTTTAGACAGGGTCAAACAGGACCACCTCACCACCACTGTTTGGCCTGCACCACCCAAAGCAACGAGAGTGGCGTTCTCTCCCTTTTTAACTCTTCCTCCTGGTGAGGTTGGATATTGTGTTTGTGGTTTGGTACACTAAGTGAGTAGGTGCATGTGTAGTAGTAGAGCATGCTTATTGTCACTGGTCATATTATTTTCATTCAAGGTTTCGATGCAGAATTAAACAAGCTCCATAATGCAGTCACGGCACTGCCAAAGCAAACATGTGTCTTATGCTTGCCAATAAATTAATTGGGTAGGTTTTCCTTGAAGCTCTGAGCT
The DNA here is from genome assembly GCA_027564635.1 of Typhlichthys eigenmanni. NCBI lineage: Eukaryota > Metazoa > Chordata > Actinopteri > Percopsiformes > Amblyopsidae > Typhlichthys > Typhlichthys eigenmanni. The sequence goes on along the minus strand of JAODUK010038843.1, from coordinate 1,214 downwards.
GTGTAAAGTCTTGGGGTTTCATGTTTGGCGGAAGAGTCTAATTGAAGCGCTTTTTGTCCAATTTGTTTTGTCTCACACTGTTAATTCATGCTGGAGAAGGGCTGCATTCACACTGACAATGTGAAACTGTCAATTGGTTATAATAAGCGGTTTTTAAATCCCCTGCGATCCTCTATGCGTTATGTCTTAAACACACAGAATCACATATTCTAATTATTTTCCCAAAGCTAGAAGTCATTTTGCAGGATACATAAACACTTAAGAGAGATTGGTATGAGTCTCTACGTCATAGCTTTTATTGATGTTTATAGAATCAATGTTAGATTGACTGAATAACTGTCTTCATCCTACACACACACACACATACACACTTATAACAGTATTTTATTTGATTTGATTATTCTGCACCAATTTAAAATACGGCAGAAAATTAACAATTGTTATACAGTGCTGGGAGAGGAATAAAACCTGGTGGGATTATTAAAAGCCTCTACCTATACTTACATTTTCACAAATAATTAAGAAATGCAAAATAAAAGTACAGTAAATACCACAATATATAGTATACAGAGCAACAGTGTAGTTGAGGAATTACACTCTATATTCTTGCATTGGGTTAATTTGACAACAACAAACTTTTTTGGGTGTCATGGTGGATTCTTTCCCCTTTTTAAACTATGTGCTAATTGGAGAACAAAAACTGAACTGAACTGAACTGAACAGGGGAAGTATTGTAATACATCAATACTATGGGGCAGGCTACACAAAAAAATACGCTCAGTAACTGGTTTTCTCTCTCCTGTGCCTTTCTTCCAGGCCAAGGAGCCCAAGGCGGTGATAAAGGTGGACTCCATCAATGCCAGCTTCCAGCCAGAGAAGATAGGAAACCCCAATGGCCTGCAGATCACCTACCTCAAAGACTACAGCACCCGCAATATATTTGTCTATCACGACAATCCCAAGGTGAGTGTGTGTTTTCTTTCTCTGTCTTTCTAAATATTTCTTTCTATTATGGAAATATTGTTTTCAACAAATTTTCTTACATATCACATAAAGCACATTATTCTATATAGCATGGCTATGGAAATAAAATTAGTAAAATGTATTATACTGCATCCCATATAGTGAATTTCTCTGTCTCGCTCTCTCTCTCTCTCTCTCTCTCTCTCTCTCTCTCTCTCTCTCTCTCTCTCTCTCTCTCTCTCTCTCTCTCT
>JAODUK010038832.1:0-21169 GCA_027564635.1 Typhlichthys eigenmanni | reverse complement strand
AGACCATACACACAGCCACAGCACCACCCCTAGGCAGGGAGGGGAAACACCCCCCCACAAACCCAAGGGTCATAACATACTACTACTACTACTAATAATAATAATAATATTTGTGTTGTTATTATTATTATTATTATTATTATTATTATTATACACTAGCCGTAATAAATGTAAAAATAAAAAAAGTTTTTGTGGAGTTGCAGCACTGCATTGTTAATGCATTGATCTGACAAAGCATCACCTTGTGTTGCTTATTTTAATATCGCCCATCGATTGACTGACCTTCATGTATATAAATGGAAAGGCCTCTGAATGTGGCCCGCATGGATTATTCCCACTTATATTTGTTTGTCAACGCTCTCAGAACCCCCATCCTGTCAATCAATAGAGAGAACTACAGCAGGGTTCCTTCGATCCACATCAAAGCATAATGAAGCACAGTATTAAGTGAACGGGTCTAACCACGCTATTATAAAGTTTTGATGAAGAGTTTTACATCCACTGTGTTAGGAAAAGCTTTTTAATCACTTTTTATTTAGTGTTACCACGATGATGTTCACTCTGTGTATTTGGCAATAACAGGTTGTGGATACTGTAGATCAACTTTGGCTATTTAACTAGGCTATAATAGCTACATTAATGCTTGGTTTTCATTTACGATCCAAAGAAGTCAGTTACAACATCCTTACCTTACTTTTTTAGCTATTGTGGCTGAACCACTGTCAGCAATGCAACTCCTTCAAAATGCTTGTGTGTTTTTTATTTAACAATTGGAGGGAGCCGAACTTCAGCATGTGAAAAATGAGTGCTTGTTGGAGATGACAGCAAGATTTACGGTGTACAGTTGGTTACAATACATGGCTCTAGTGCCCAGTGCAAAGGAACCCAGAAACTAGAGGGAGATAGAAGTTAGATGGGGAAGTGCAGAAGCTCCAACTAGGTCAGAACTATTCCTGGTCTTCTGCCATGTGTTAAAAGGTGCTCCAATACACGGCCGATGGCAGAATATCAATCTAGCTGTAGCTGTAAACGAACCAGCTGGCAGTATGGATATACAACCTGGCATTTGCTGTATGGTCAAAGAAGCCAGGGTATACAGCACATGCCAGCACCAATCCCATACGCTAAATCTAGTGAGCCAGCAAGACTCAAAACTGCCTATTTAACATTAGCATATGTGAAGGGGCTAGGTGAGAAGCAACAGGATGAGAAACTAAACATCCAGAGAGATTTCAGACCAACACAGATACAGTACATATAAATTCCCCCAAAATACTTACTGTATACAGTAGGCCTGCTGTATACCGTGGCAACCACAATAATACTAAATGTTTTCCTAGCTTGTCCAGATGCTGCTAGCTTACTTTTTCTGTTCCTTGCATGTAACTGTTATCGCATTTAGACAATAGGTTGTTTCTCACAATCAAACATGGATGCAGCAAGGGATGACTCTTCTGTCCTTCATAAACCATTAGGTTGACTCAGACATTAATCACCGCACCATAAAACTAAACATATGCATTAAACCATCATCATGTCTCTGATTTTGGCCACTCTGATGTGTGTCTGCAGCCTTTAATTAAGTCCGTAGTGTCACGAGGGGATGCCTGTATTGGTCTTTTGACATTTTAACTCCAGTGATATGGAAACCAGTGACACACAGCTTCCATTAACAGTGCAGGGTGCGTGGCAGCTTGACATAGGACACCCGCGGGATTCCTAAAGTGGCATTTCCTTGGCCTGTCGTATCCTCTGTGTGGAATCAGTAATGAAATCTGTTTGGCTCCTCCGCTCCCAACTTAGTGACGCCTGCTCTATTTCACACTTTCTGAGCGAGAGAGAGAGAGAGAGAGAGAGAGAGAGAGAGAGAGAGAGAGAGAGAGAGAGAGAGAGAAATTAGTCTTGTTTAATGTTCCACAGGGTATAACTGGCCAGTAAATGGGGGCAGGGACATGCAATACATTCTTTTGATTTATTTCTTCTGCTAGTTTTTATTTTGCTACATTAATGGACTTGTGTGTTTTATCAACCAGAAGAAATCTTTCTTAATATTTTGTGTATTGCATGAATATAGCAGAGCCAATTTTCTCTTTTAATCAGTCTAGCATAGATAGAACCATTGCAGAGTATGCTTATTTGCACAGAACAAATTGCCGTATTAATGAAATGCCTTTCTCATGGTTTCTATTAAAGGATAACATCACCTTATTTAGCTTGATTTGAAGATCGTTAGATCTTCGCCACTACATGGGCCTCAATATTGTGGGTGGAATTTTCTTGTAAGTATGACTGGATCTATATGCCATTACAAAATCCGTGTAGTCCATAAGTGGTAATCCTCCAAGCTTCTCTGGTCTTTGTTTTCATAGCAGTGTGAGCATGCTAGTGCATATGCTGGTATGTGGCCCATGAAGCTTTTGTTATGGTCTGAGAAGCTGCTGCTCTAGTATGACATCTAGTGGCAGAAAGTCAAATAGATGCACTTGAAGATTTTCTGAATGAAAAGGTCATATGTTTTGCACAGTGCTGACCCTTAAAATATCAAAACAACTCAGGCTCAAACAGTGTCAGCCCCACTGTCTGAGACACAGCTGTTTTTCAATGCCAACTCTCTTGAAGATAATTTAACATATTGTCTGCTATCTCACTGGAATGGTGCTTGAAATGGGATTATCTGGAATCTCCTAATGCCCTTGATATCTAGTACCACAGATTTGAGAGGGATAGGTAAAAAAAACAAAAAAAAAACAGAACTGACGATAGAGCTGAAAATGTTGCGGAAGCAAGCTTGTGTTCCCTTTGAAACAAAGGTGAAATAGTGTGATCTATAGCATGTAAACTATTAATTTCTTCAGAACTATCTCCAGCTAAACTGATATAAAACAGTGTGTGCCTACTGCTCCAGCAAAGGCAAGACAACAAAACAGAACTGTGTGTACACATCAAGGGCAGCTGCCCTTGCCAAATAAATATTGTATTTCTGTGTGGTGAAGGAGATTTTTTATCTATGGTCGCAATTTACAGCAAATTGTTTTAGGTGTTTCTGCATGTGTGTAAATAAGGGACCTAACAACACATAACACACATAAGTGATGTTTATCTGTTATGAGGTGAGAATAAATATGCATCTCTGTCCTGTTTTCACACCGAGAACCTCCGGCTAGCTTAATAAAGAATGGGCTGCCAGCTCCGTGTCCTAAATTTCCCACTACCATGGCAGGTTGAAACCATATTTACTGTGTGAAATATAATGCGGAGATGTGGCTATTGGAATGGCAATAGCTCTTCTTGACCAGAGCCCTCCTCAGCACAGAGGTGTCAGCGCACCTCTGTGTGAGTCTTGTTGACCTGCAGAAAACACAGCTCATCAGGGAGTCAGGGTAACAAAGAGATGGATCCTGTGGGGTCCATGAACACCAGTCCAGCACAGAGACCCTCACTAGATCAGGCTGTGCACGCTGTGAGCCGCTACGGTCTCCGCCATCATTGGACAAGTCGCGTTGACATGCCCCCAGCGATAAGAATCACAGGTTAAACTTGGTGGTGATATTACCACCTGCTGAGATAATGTCACTGCCACGAAGTCTTTTAAAAACCCACAAGCTGCTGCAAACACACACACACACGCACACCTACAAACACACACACGCACACACACACACACGCACACCTACACACACACACAAACACACACACACGCATACACAGACACACATAAAGAGCAAAGATGACTGTGTGCATGGGCAGCAACTGCAATACGTTCCCTATAGAGGATAGAGGATCTATAGAGGATCACAACAGAAGAAGCTTCTGTATCCTTGGAGATAATTTCCAGCAAGAAATAAGAACACAATGAAATAAAGTGTGAGTTCTCCAACTTGAGATCCTGCTCCATTGTGCCGGTTGACATTGACGGAAGCCCATGGCCTTCTTTACGTGGGGGACTTCTAATATGTTGCCGTTTGGTGATGATGGTGGCCTTTTTCTCCTCTTCCTCGCTATTGTGTCCAATCCACAGATTCAATTTAACATCTTTAAAAAATTGTTCAAACTTTTATTGCGCCGCTCACCGAACAGAACGCCAGCAAAATGAAATATGGGGTGAATGAGGGAGATATATTTTATTTGAGAGTTCCACTCACTTGTTATGTTACAACTGGGTACACAGTTCTCAGCCTGGGGTACATAGTCTTATTTCACTCAGATTCTAACTACAGCAAGACCATTATAGATACTGACTTTTTTATTCATAAATGTTGGCACAGAAAAATAAATAAAAACACACACGATATGTTTCAGCTTTAACATCTGCTCTGTACTTTTACCAAATGAATATGCACGTGAAAGCAGTCATTTCGTATCTGCAGAAAGTTTGATGCAACATTTGTAGATATACATTTTCGACACATCGCCAAAAACAACTCACACAGTATGATAAGAAAATGATTTGTGAGTGAACACAGTACATACCATATTGATATGTACATATCAAAATAACGGGCCACAGACTGCAAATAGAGGACGCATTTTCCTGTGAGTGATGCACACTTATCCATCCCATCCTACTGAGAACATGCATTAATGCAAGCATTCAATACACTGTTTAAATGCATAGGGAGAAAGCTGGGTCAGTCATGACCTCTCATCTGATAATAAGCACAGTCAAAATCATTGATTTTGTCATGGAACGATGACAGTGGGTGGGAGAAGGGACAGTGGTTAAGTCACACTGCATGGGGATATCGTCTCATTTCCCCAAAATGTTAATTTAGGCATATACATTCCGGAAAATTAACGCAAACATTACAGCTGTGAGAAGTGTGTTTCTTGGATTATCTAGAGACTCTGGCTGTGTTTGTGGCAGAGAGGAGGTAATTAATAAGACAAAGCATGTAACACACCTTGCTACGGAATATAATGGCAAGACAGATACTACACACTGAGAGAGACAATTACCTCCACAGACCACGTTCAGGAAATCATTTCATTACACAGTCATGGTCAGGTCCTCTCCATAATGCTCTTTGTTTTCATCTTCGTGTTTTAAAAACACCACACCATTATTTATTTACACTCACTAGCTTCCTACACTTAAGACTTGTCCCATTAATGTCCCAGAGAGTCAATTTACCGGTGTGCTTTGATAGATGAATCAGGAGTCCCGGATTTAGAGGGAGATTGGAGCCGATTATGTCCTTGTTCTGTTCATTTGCACAGAGCGTAGTTAATTAACTGGCGAGCAGCGATCCATTGGACAAACACTATCTGCTGTCAAGACTTTCCTGACCTCACACACCGCAGGGAACAATCGAGCGGTACTGCCTTAAATAAACCGCTAGCAGGACGCTTTCTGAAGTGTGAAAGCAAGAATGTGACTGTAGTACCAGGAGAATTACACAAGCGAAGAAATGAGAGGAGACACTGCTATAGACAGAATAGAAGCACGATAACCATGGTATACCATGTGATACAACCATTTGATAGTGACAGCTCATCATGTCACACAATATGTCCATAAAAGATTGAGAGAAATCAGCACTGGCACACAATCCTACACCAACACCATAGGTTTTATTCAGACCATAGACAGCAAAGTGGTTACACATTTGTTTCCTTTTACCTATCCCACCCAACTGTGATGTACTGCACTGCATATATCAAAATGTAACTGGCATGAAATTGAGGTTGGCACGGTGTGTTCCTGTTCTCTGCCCAAACACCATGTCATGTTGAAGTTGATCCAGACTGGCAGAGCGTGAGTGAGTGCTCTCTGAGGTCGAGTATGAAGGTGATTGTTAACAGCCCAGGGTTACAGGTAGCAGATAGGCAGGTGACAGATAGAATATGACACTGACACAAATGGAACCACAACATATGATCTGGTAGATGTGACATTAAGCTCACAATAACGGTATTATTATTATTATTTTTTATTTTTTTTACTTTTAACTTTTACTAAAGAGTGGAGAGCTAATCTTCATGTGGTGTATGTGACAATAAAAGCACCTTTACCTTTACTTTTACTTTACCTTTCCATCATATCCGGCAGTGGCTTGACAACTCGGTGACAACAAACAGCTGTGGCCTAGCAACCAAAATGTTAAACAGTGGTGAAACTGTTTCACATGTACACAATTCACATGGGTTTTGCAAAATCTCTGTTTTTTATTTTTTATGTATTATGCTGAATTAGGCTATTTAGTATATATTCATATTATGATGAGGTCCCAGGCGATGCCAAGAAGCATTAATTGACATAGATTTGGACCATTGTCACCGAGTTGTCACTTCCGGGCGTTCGCCGACCAGACGAACACTGTTTCTAAATTGGTCTAACACAAACTATATATTTGGCTGTAGTCCCAATGCTAAGTGTCCATCACAAATTTAGAAATAGGGCATTGGATTTTGCTCATAAATGTTTTACAAAACAACATTATTTATGATCATCCACTTTTACGGCCAATCTATATTGGGACCATTAGGCATGCATTAGCGAGTGAAGTATATTTGACCTAATCCCGAGCCTCATTGAGAAGTCAATATCCTGCATTAAGCCTGTCTAAATAAAAACTACGTACTTGGGCTCTTGTCACTGATGCTCCAGTTTCAGGACGTTCTCTCTACTTCGCCTCCTAATTGGAAGATTCATAACTTTATATGTGATTGTCGTACCCACAGTGACTCAATTCCCAGGGACACAAATAAGGAATAAAAGGAGAATGGGAGAGAGAGGGGGGCAGATTGAGAGACAAAGAAAACAGTGAACATGGACAGTAAACCACCTACTCCCCTGTAGTCCCCTGGTATTATTATTATTATTATTATTAGTAGTAGTATTATTATTACGTCATATCTCATCTAAGCCATAGATGATCTGCTCCACCTGGGTTTATTGAATTTGTCTTTTCACAATTCTGAAATGGAAGCCCTGACCAAATGTCCGGCTTGTGCAGAGCTGGCGCCATGGCCACTACTATAAAAAGAGGTTAAAAGGCCATTTGCAGTCCTTCTGACTGCACCGCGCAGACAGAAAATAAATCACATTTTTAAATGCTCCAGGAGCCTATTTTTACCATGATCTCCTTGTTTCACATAACTGCAATGCTGTCCGTTATGAACAAAGGGTCATATCATTGCTCATAAATCATTGCTCATCCCACATTCCACCCTGGAGAACACACACAGTCCCTGCTCTGACAGCTAGCCAGCCGCAGTATTCTAGTTGTGGGCATATGTGCTGTACTGTACTGTATGTGTTGTAAGAGATTAGGACAACACACAGACCTGTTCTCCACAGTACTCCTCCACTCCTGTCACTTAGTCAAATGTCCAGGCTTCCGCAGAGCTGCTGTTGGCCTGGGCAACAGGAGAGACGGGCGTTGGAAGGAGAGAAGGGTTTCTATAGTCCTACCGAAGGAAAACCCTTCAACAAAACAGTTGAACCACCGTAGAGGTCTCTCCGAGGGAATGTTAAGGGACAAATGTCGTATCCCGTAGAAATGGTAAGGGAGAGGGTCTGGTTGCAGCAGCAGGTAGATATTGTCCAGGCAGATGAATGAAAGGAGATGTGAACTGCTGACACGGCAAATATGTCCTGTTCACTTTGCCCCTACAGCAAAGTGGATTGAAACTCTACATGTCTACAATTTTCATCCAATTTATAGACATGTTGACCCATGAAAGTCATATGCAGAAGGGATCTCTTGCACCCCGGGTAAGTGACCGGCCTCAGGTCAGAACACACACAACAAATGGCTGCAGACGCACCTGCACTCTCACACAGACACACTCACACGCACACACGCAGACAGACACACAGACACGCAGACACACACACACACACACACACACACAGACATACACACACAAAGACAGACATGCACACACAGACACACTCACACGCACACACACAGACAGGCACACAGACACACACACACACACACTCACATGCACACACACACATACACACACACACACGCATACACGCATACACACACACAGACACGCACCCACACCCACACACACACACACACTCACACACACTCCATCCTCTCACTAACCTCTCTCCTGCATGAATATAAATGACACTATGTGAAGAGCAAAGACTTGGTGTCGGGCACCTTTCTGCCTGGCCTCCTATGGCAGAGCAGCGGCGCTCCCCTAATGGGTTCAGCCTGACTGGATTCAATCATGTTCCCTACATGCTCTCTGGAGAAGATGCAAATTGTCAATCAGAGAGCTTGTCCCCCCCACCCCCCCTCACTCCCCACCGCCCCTCCCCCCCCTTCCTTGCGCCTGTCCTCGTCCCTGGTTTCACACGATCATCTCTCCATCATTTCGCCTCCAACGACGATCCGTTTTCTCTAAGCATGTCTCCGCGCCCGACCAGGAATAAACCCATTTCCCATTAGGCGCGTGTTGATCTGCCGTGCGTTTCATCCGGGCATGACGCGGTAATGAGGGGAAGAGAGCATCACATACAGTATAGGCTACAGTAGAGGAATGGCATTTCTACGGTAGGCAGCTAGCGGTAAGCTTGGCATGTTACTAGAGGTGAGCTCATATGTGAGCTCCTTGCCTTCTCTTACATACACTGTGTGTGCAATGTCTGTGTTGACATGCTTCTATTCTAACATGGCCAACAGAAACTTGATCTAGCTCTGTATATTATTTCCACTAAAAAAAACAAAGAACTAGGACAGCATAAAAAAGAAAAAATGTAATTGAAAACAAATGTGTTTCTCTGGTTTTGTTGTTTAATCTAACAGGTACCAAGCAACAACTCGAAGGGGATGACATATTTGGATTGGCAAAGGTTAATATATTTATTGGTTTGTTTCATAAAGCAATCACACTTAATTCTCTCCATGCAAAGCTGTCGGCTGGCAAATTCTCTTGCTGTGGGCCACGCGCTGAGGAGGAAATTAAAAAGATTTCCATGCACATTGGATTACATGCATACCAAGCACTTAAAGTTTGAGAAAACTCCCCATGGATCCCCTTAGCTCACCGTAGCAACGCCTCACGGTAAAGAACAGCACTGATAGGGCCTTGATGAATGTCTTGCTCTGTAATGACTGCTGATGAGTGTTATTGTCATTTGTAATAATTAACAAATTAACAAGAGTCTTTAAGGATCCTGGAACACATGCAAATCTAATTACGCGAAGAAAAACTCCATCTCCCCAAGCGGGGTGCTTCCATTGTTACGCCCATGTGTTTAGGAAGCTCTCTCCACATTTCATTCCTCCGCCATTTAAAGCAAAGTTGAAGGAGAACAAGATGGAGGCGCGTGATCGATGGCGGGGGTGATGTGCTGCAATTAGCCGTGATGAATGGCCAGACTGTTTGAATACATCGTAAATAATTGATTGTAAGAAACATCTGATGTAGCCATTCCAAAACTAGCAACATCAGTGTCAGCGGGTGATGTATGAAGGCAAGAGAGCCCATTCAACACACACACGCACGCACGCACGCACGCACGCACACACACACACACACACATCCATTCCATGGGGCGAGAAGATAACAGTAAATAACTGCCACAATGGCAGAAGGGCGCAAGAGAGTGGCGAGAGGAGAAAGCCTCATGTGCTCTCAGGACCTCCTTCTCGCTCCCAGTTCCAATGCACTCTTTTGTCTCCTGTTCCTCCTCCTCGCCTGCGCTGTGTTTGCTTACTCGCCGCTCCCTGCAACTGCGCTCCTTTTCACGTCTCAATTGCTTTTCACTGCCTTGACCTTGCCACCCCCCTCCCCCAACACTGTCTGTTGTGGGACTGAGCGAGAGAAGGTGGGACTGGAGCCTTCCTCTGAGCAGGAGTGAACTGTGTTACGTCTCCCTGCCTCAGAAACACCTGAGATGTCCAGACGTCTTTCCCCCATCCCAATGCTCAGTCCTCTGGGATTAAACGCACCGGACAAATATGCACTTGGTCAGTATCTGGTGGTGAAACGGCATCAAAACAGATACTGTGTTTATATTTCCCACTGTGGATGACATCATTGGCTTGCATGGTGCACACATCATCCTTTCCCTGAACATAATGCTTTTTATATATTTATTATATAATTTATGACTTGACAATGATGACTATGATCATTATTTATGAATCCCTAATGGATGATGGTTGGTTTATGTCTGGGACCTATAAGTGTCACGAGTGAGTCAGTTTAACAAACACAAGCTGCAGGAGGTATCTGAGTAATCTTCTTTATGAAACGGTCTGCCCACATGCTAAATACAATAAGGGAAAATGGAGGTCCTTGACCTGCTGCAAAACATTTGACAGAGCAGCATTCTGAAGAAAGGCTTCAACAACCGTCTTCCAGGCCAGTATAGCAGTCATGTGCATGGTTGTGAGCATTGTGTTATAATTCAGTGCCTTTGTCCTATACTATTACAGTGCATAGCTCATAGCTTATGCATATATAGTTGTATTATTTAGATGCACACTAAATAAGCAAACAAGCATTAAGTAGTAGCAGTAATGCCACATTAACGACACTTTATGTCAACGCTGACATTAAATGAATGTCTTGTGCCGCATTGATGATTGTTCAACCCCTTCCTACTGTAGCTTTTACTAGACTTGTCATCCTACTGTCTACAAGTGTAGCGTATCTGTTGTCCTCCCTTTGTGTCTGGTCCTACAGCTTTCAAGGTTATAGCCTAGGCAACCACATTGGAAAATATTAATAGCGGTTCTCTCGCACAAACAAACAATAAATGAAATATTCCAATGCAATTAAATTGCAATGTTCAGTTCAGATGTATTGCCCTAGGGAAGCATCAGCAAGTTAAAATATTATCCACAACTACGACAGAATACAAATACAACACAACATCAATGAGAAAGGACAGACAGGGCATGCTTCATGCCTTTTGACGTGTTGCCTGGATTTGTCGAGTCACCGTTACGGTCGTTAATGGTCCTAAATCAATTGTAAGATCCCTTCTCCACAGCAACAGAGGGTCTAATCTCTATCAGCAGGTTCACTCCATCTATTTACTCATCCTGTCTCGCTTTCACGCATTCTCTGTGAGTGAGTGAGAGACAGGCAGACGGAGCCGGCAGCCAGACAGGTCAAAGGTGACCTAGAGGAATAATCCCTTTATGAACCCGTCCTCCGCAGCTGAAGTAAGGCTGGCGGAAAGGAAGGTCACGGCCGTCGCGGTGCTGTAGTGTCCCTCCTGACTCGTCGGCCCAGGATTGTACTGCCTCCCATTCACTGCCTTACCTTGAGAAGCACACAGCTGGCTTATCTCCCTGGAATTGGCTGTGCAGCATGAATGCAGAGGTAGAGCGAGGCCATAAGAACGTCTGAATGAAGGCCGAGCGTTAAAGCCTCTCCTCTGTCGCTCCATCCGCCGTCCTGTGTGTGTGTCTCTCGTAGCCATCATCCTTATCTCCTGCCTGCCTCTCTCTAGATCAGGGGTGGGCTATAGTGTTCATTGGAGGGGCCACATTGAAAATGTCAGAGAACATCATGGGTCACATTACATGCTTTAAAAAAAGAAAAAAACGTTAACGTGCATATTACATTTAAATGCATATTTCAATGCAACACCATTTTCATTAACAAACTTAAATGTTTTCCAATAAATTAAGTAACATTATCTGCAGAGCTCGCCAAGTAATGTCATAATGTTGTATTATTTTGATTTAAATGTTTGATGTATGCCGGGTAGAATGTCTCCAAGGGCTGAATCCGGCCACTTTGCTCAGGTCTGATCTCACGACCTTGTTTGACCTTGCCGCGAGAATCAGTCTTGAGAGCTTGGAAGTCGGTGTGTTTCAGGTCGGTAAACGTAGTGTGTTGCCAATCAGCGTCGTACTGTTAGCTATACGGGCGTGGTTTAGGTGTGACGTGGGCGATTTGAAAACAACTCGAGTTGAAAATGCCTAGATGATACAATATAGCATCAGTTTAGAAGAGCAAAGGCTGCTCCGAATGGAAAATATGTTTTCACTCTTCTCCCAACTGCTCTACTGCAAGAGTGGATAACAACAGAATGCTGGTTGACAGGGTCGTCCAGTCACATGCAAAGTATTTTTTTGAAAGCGCCTGCCCTTTTGAAACATTTAATTCATTTAATGGACGGCTCCCCAGATGGATGTGTTTTAACAGACACACCTATCTGGTGTCTTAGGTTAATTGAACACTGTTGTGTATTTTAAACTTCACTGAGGAGTAACTTGTTCCTGGCTTGTTTTGGGGGAGATGATTTGTTCTGCTCTCTCACTGTTTGGACTTTTGGTCTGTCTCAGACGAACAGGCTTTGATCCATTGCTCTGTAAGTGTGTCCATAGTCCTCTGCTGGCTTTGCTTGATTTATTTCAGCCTTGTGTGTTGGCGTATGTGTCCGGGCTCCACTCCTTCAAGATTGCCACTTTATTAAGTTGAAGGTGCCTACAGTAATAAATTGAATAAGCAAGAAAACAGCAAAGATCTTCAATGAAAAGAAAGCAAAACAAAACAACAAAACAAAAATCGCCAATGTACTTTTAATTCAAAAAGAGATGCGGATGTTTCTTAGTAAATGAGGACCTGTGGGACTCTTGCTGGGTAACATAATTATGAATGTTTACTGAGTCTAATGTTAAAATAATTCTGTTGAAGAAGGTCATCAGGACTGAGGCAAATAAATAAAGTGTTTTCTCTTGGCGGTACATTTTACATAACGCACATTCAATCTAAATGACTCTTCTGGTGAGGTTTAAAGTTGCAGCTGCTTGCCCACACTGCACTGCCATCCTCTATGGAGTCACAACCCCAGGAAGTACCAAACAACCAATTAAATTACTCGCAATCCCTCCAACCGCTGCTTTCCCTGCTAATACTTCAGTAATGATATATGGAGCGACTCATACTGATTACGCCTCAGCAATTATGCAGCTGCCACAATTATCTACTTCAGAATGTACAGTAAAGTATCTCTCTCTCTCTCTCTCTCTCTCTCTCTCTCTCTCTCTCTCTCTCTCTCTCTCTCTCTGCCAGGTCCATACTCCTGTTAATAGCGGTGTGTTGAGCAAAGCATTTCCACAGGTGGTCCCCTCAGGCCATGGTCCCAACCTCACTGTCCCTGGTCCAATTACAACAAGAGAGAGAGGGGACATTTTTACTGGCCAGTGAGGGGGCATTTCTAAAGCTGCCACCTTCTCCAGGAGTAGAGTCATCTAGTGCTCAATTACTCCCCTTTCCTGGACTGGATAGGGAGAGAAAACATCGCCTGCTGAGACCTAGCCTAGTCCCTGTGCATTGCCAACACTGAATTTCTGACCTACTTCAAACATAAAAACCCCACAACTTATTTTCACTGTTCCCTGTGTGACTGAAAAGGTGACAAGTAACACATATACCAAGAGCATGTATAGTAACCCCCCCCCCTCCAGCATTCATTTGTTCATTTGCAGCAGCACCTGAATGCTATGCTTCCCCGTGAATGTACTTTACAGTATGCTAATCAACATTTAAAGTGAATTATATAAATGCATGCTGAGCAGTATTTGTTTTCCCTTGAGACTCATTTTAGTGCTATTTGAAGCACGTGTGTGTGAACAGGCCTCTCTTAACTATGAGCACATGATTAGTATATCATAAAAGCGTTAAAGCAAAGGTTTGTGGCCATCATTGGCCAGTGTCGCCATGACAACGATGTCTGAATGATGAGATGTTGTGAACAACCTGAACACCCCTCTCCTCATTTAATTTTTTGCCATGAACTTGAAAGAAATGGTTCTTCAGTTTGTGCATGAGGGGGTCACACATTTATGATTTCAGACACAACACTTTTTATTTGTTTAAACATGTTCCAGACCTGAATAAGAATATCTGCAATAAGATCCTGCCATTACTGAACACATCTAAAAATCTTTGTTGGTAGTTTTCATTTCAGTTTCAGTTTTCATCAACCAATATTTCCTGAATGAAGGAATCTGGAGGCAATGTGATGGTTTCACAAGGCTACTTTACACTAGAATTGGTTAGATTGCAATTTCCTCTTTTGTAATAAACCAAGCAGAACACTTTAACTTAATAAAGAAATCAGTTATATTATAGCTGTGTCACAACACATATTCATCTGCCTGTGGAGGTTGTCTTTCCACTTCATTGGACGATGCGTTGACCCTTTTGACCTCCTTATTTCCTTCTCGCTGTGCCTCTGTGTGTCTCTCTCTCCTCCCCCATTTGTAAAGAGAAGACATGAGGCACCTCTAGTTATCAGACGGAGAAATGGTTGCTCGGCTACACAGAGATGTAAGAGACTGCGGAGGACAAACATTGGACGTGGGTTCATTTTATCTATGGCAAATAAGAGCGAAGCCAGGAAGCATTTGGGCTGTACGGGAAATTGTGTTAGTTAGAGAGAGAGAGGGAGAGAGAGATGGAGATGAAGAGAGATGTTGGCAAAGGATACTGTTTAACAGAGCTGCTGGGATCCAAACAAATAGTTGGCCGATGATAGGGTGGCGGTGGACAGGCCTTGGCAGACGTTGCACCGGCAGCTGTCTGGAAAATGATGGGAGCCCCCGAGAAGAATGTCATGCATGGGTGGCACCGCAACAACACAGCCGAATAGCATGCACTCCACGCAACATGCAGGAATACTGCTCTGTAGCAACACAGAGACAAAAACAACACATATGAAGGTGTTTGTGTTGGTTGGCACATACAACTATACGGAACATGCAATAATTGGGCCGAACCATTATAAAGACGTCCCCGGGGTCTTGTTTCATTTCACGGCTTCCTCTCTGCCCAGCGGGACAGATCATGAAGATATTCAGCGCCAGAGACAAACCTAAAGCTGTTATTATTGCTATTAACACTCTACACAGCAAACACTGATACAATATTGACATTGTGCTCAATTCAAACCATGTTTTGTGAACCACCAGCCTAATGGTATAGAATCACTAATCCTTGTGGCTGGACTGTCCAATTCAGTTCAATTTTATTGTCGTATACGTAGGGTCCATTATGGAACATAACACACAGAAGACCAAATACATTAAAAGTCAAAAATAAATAAATAAATAAATAAATAAACAAATAAACAAATAATTAAATAATTAAATAAATATAAAAGTCAACGTGTTGCGACTGAGGACAAATAATACACAGAGAGTCCAAGGACAAACACATGGCACTGGACTTTAAAACCCAGAGACACATCCAGGGGAAAAGTGCACAAGGGTCTTATTCCCCCCCACAGCCATTACTCTTGGTTTAACTTAACCACCATGACAGGAGGAGCTTGTTAAAGCTATCGTACCCCGCGTGGTACTCAGGTCAGCCTGTATAGAAGTCAACAGAGGGAATAATAAATATCACCCCACGTTTCCACCCCTTGTTTTCCTCCCCCACCTCCCACACCTTTTCACCATGTCTTTGGCTACCGCTCCCATGTGGCGTCTGACTTTGAGGGCGTGTTTTCATGTGGCGGTCAGGTCACGCAGGGTGAGTGCAGTGGAAGAGAGGGTCCCTGCTGCCCTGTGGAACAACTGGCTGCCCACCATGAAGATCATATTACCATCTAAAGTACAGCTCTCTCTAGACTGGGCAGCTAGCCGTGCAATAGGCACATGAGAACATTCACATATCAGTTGCACACACACACATCCTGAAATCACCTGTAATCACGGTATAGGAGAATATGAACAGGGTTGGGTAGGTTACTTTTTAAATGTAATATCAAATTATAATCAGTAACAACATTTATTATCTACATGTGGTAATATAATCTGATTACTTTCCATTACTTTCAGATTATTTCACGTCTAAACATTGTTCATTGTAATGCCATCCAAAGTAATTTTCTGCGTTGGCGGGCCAAATCTTTCTATTTTTATGATCGTTTATGTTGTTCAGGGAAACAGATTAAAGTAGGACATCATTTCAATTATCAATTGACGTTAATGAAAGGTTAATAAAAGAACAGCCAATTGTCCTAGAAGTAATCATCTAATTAAAAAAAACCTGTAATCTGATTCCAGTATTTTAGCTGGTAAATGTAATGGATTACAGTTACTGTTTTTTTTTGTAATCAGTTACTTCACAACCCTGAATATGAATATGTGATTTATTAATTAATGTATTAACAACAACAACAAATTCAAAATGTTATAACATTAGCCAAAGCTTTCTGTGACCCCAAGAGAGGTCCTGACCCCTCCCCCTCTTTTAATACCACTGATCATGAAGACCATTTCTCTTGTGCTTGCATGAGTTACTGTTTTCTCACATAATGATATATAACCACAGCTTTCAGAAACACTCTTAACCTCTCCCATGTTGTTTAACACCTCAGCTATGCTCTGTGAGATGCCTATAATGTGTTCATTTTTTGTGAAATGTCAAGCTGGCAGGTGTAGGACTGGGATGCTGCACTGTGTACTCTTAACTGCAGATCTCAATTTAATGGAAAAATGCAGTTAAAGGGACCCATATTTCTCAAATATGCTGTCTGAAGCCTATATACACAAATAAGACACCACCCATATTTACCTGTTTAGGAAACAGTGACACAGCAAGATTACTTGCACATCACATCCCTCTTCGTGCCTACGTACTAAGACACACATCACAACGCCTGCCGCTAATGGAATAATGTAATATGGTGATTACTGCGTTCAGATGAGACTGTATTCCTTGTATTAAAAGCACTACGCTTAGAGCATATTTCAATCACATCCCTCAAACGCTGCAAGGCAATAACTAAAAAGAGGCACAACTGCTTGTGTGCTCACAAATGCGAGCTGTCACAATACTCATTTGATGTAGAGCAGCATTTTACTTTTATTAAACCTTCGGCTCTGTTGCTTCTTTACTGTATCTGAAAATTAAGTCTTCTTCAGTTGACATTCAACATACATTTACATAATAGATAGGTGCTATGCAGGCAAATCACATTTGTGTTCTTCTGCCACAAGTTTCACAAGTGTATTTTGTGCAGCTTTCCAACCTGAACGGCTCTGCCAGATGGGTTTAACTGGATTTCATTCAGTAAAATGGCCAAACAATTTTGCTTTTATGTTTATCATTTAAAACATTCAAGTTCAGTTCATGTATCAGTTCATGTATATTCCATTGCACTTGTAAGGCATAACACAATTATGTTACGTGTAAGTAAAATGCATGATTGCATAATTAGCAATTTACAAACAATAAGATATTACATGTAGATCTAAACATAAATATAGATTAAAAGTGCTATTGGGTATTTTACAAATATGTTTTCAAATAGAGAACAAAGTATGTATAATTTCATAGTAATTGCACTAAACGTAATACTGTAGGTTACTAGTCCATGTACTTATGAGAAAGTTATTGGTAATTAGAGGGTAGGCCTACTAAGCTACAGTATAGCTACATAGTTATTTACAGGAAGGTATTAGCTTCAATGAAGCCATGCCGTATTACATTGTAATATACAGTATAGAGTAATTATATAGTTAGCAGTGGAATAGAGAGTATACGCTAAACTTCATTTTACAGCTCGCACAGCCATACAGTCTGATACTGCACTAAGCAGAAAGATGCTGAAAGGTAGAAGTTTAATAAATATTATTACAGCTTTATATTGAAATGTTTTGATTTAGTGCATGTTTAGTAAAACTATATCCTTAAACCAAGGTTTAGGATCTATGGTCTGTGGTTTACCCATCTTTCCATCTTTAATAATAGGATAGTAACCTTAATTCTTGTCTGTCTGTCTGTCTGTCTGTCTGTCTGTCTGTCTGTCTGTCTGTCCGTCCGTCCGTCCGTCCGTCCGTCCGTCCGTCCGTCCGTCCGTCCGTCCGTCCGTCTATACATACATACCATTATGCAGGCACATATGCGCACCACACACAATATGAATAGGGTACAAGATAATTGCTTATAGTTCTGAATTGTTTTGGGGATGTGGGTGGTTAATGAAGTATGCTTCATTTGATGCTAAAGTCTTGATACAGAAGTGGGCAGTCTTGCTGTTACAGTAAGACATGTGATCTGACTCTACCTCTCTCTTTTTCACTCTCTCTCTCTCTCTCTCTCTCTCTCTCTCTCTCTCTCTCTCTCTCCCCCTCCTCCTCTCTCGCTAACACTGCCTCTGTACTTAGAGCATCGTGGAGAGGAGCTAGGCTCACACAGGCAGCAGAGCTTCTCAATGGGGAATACGGAGCCAACGGCACACAGAGCGCTCATTGCGTAATGTTCCACGCGAGTCAGAAGAGGAGAAGTGAGGAGGTGAATTAACTCATTGACATCAACACGCGGGAGAAGAGGCAGTGGAGAGAAATATTCAGGGATAGCCACCGTCTCTGGTTTATACAACAGTGACATGATCAGCTCTCCATCCGCGAAGCCCCGAGCAGCGTGCGCCACCGACTCGTGGCTGTTTTGTTTTTGGTGACAGGCTGCTTGTGCGCTCAAGGATTTCAGAACAGCTGAACCCGAAGGGGGGGCCAGGGGAGGAGATAGTGACAAAAAACAGCGCTGGGCTCCTTTGGTGTTGTTTTCTGCTAATTCGGTGGTGGAATTTGAGCTGGGAAACCCTGATTTCAAACTATGCATGGATTTAAGATAGAGTGAGTCTGCCGGTGAGGCAGGGATACGGAGTGAGCTCCATTGCCTCTGAACGCACTGCTCAGGTAAGGGCGTGGGCCACGGTCTGTGGGCTACTGTTGGGGCCGGGGGCCGGGGGTGGACAACAAGCAAATATTGTGGTGCTGGTAGTGTTGTTTGATTTAGCAAAGGTGAAACATACGGCATGTCATGCGCGCGCGCGTGTGTGTGTGTGTGTGTGTGTGTTTGTGCGCGCTGGTGTGTCCTGTAAGGTTCCTCTTTGATAAAAGTAGTTTAGACTAGATATTTGACACGTCACTCACGCTTTCGCTTTGAAAAAGGATTCCGGCTGGTACAAAGATGAAGGCAATGTGGACTCTATATCGAATATAGCTCATTCATTAGCCTATACTATAGCCTAGTCTACTGTACGAAAAAAAGAAACACTGCATAAGACAGGCCTACGTGTTGCGATATCTGCCAGCCGAGGAAGGCAAAGCATAGATGAATTACACAAAGCATGTTTGGAGGTTGTTTGCAGGTGCGTCAGATGTGGGTTATGTGCTTGCAGGTGCGTCTGCTATCGGCATGTTCTGGTACGGTTTTCAGGATAATTATGAACGGCAAGCGACCGTGCGTGTGCTCTAAATGATCAATTAGGTATTCCGCGATTTTTTCATAGTTATTAAGTGGTTTAAACAAGGACATTAAAAGTAGACACATGAAAAAAGTAATTGTGAATACATACACCAGTCTAGCACGCACAATAATAAATAAATAAATAAATACAATTATAAATAAATAATAATAATACACACTTAAAAAATAGGGAAATACCCACAAAATATCTTTTAACAGCGGATTTTTGTGGATATATTTGGGGATTTACATTGTGCTATATAGCACTACCCCTAATTGTGTTAGATGAATACCTACACCGTCTCAATGTAATTTGAGGGCGCATATATCCAACTTTCTATCATTCCTGGCTTTTCATACTATGCAGCAGTGCAGAAAATAACTAAATAACTAAGTATCACAAGGAATAAGCCATATAGCTATTAGCCATATATCCTATATCACTTATAGCATCATTAATTAAGTTACAGTAATAAATATTATGCCACAACTTTTAAAAATATATTCTCATTATGTGACATTAATTACAGACATAAATAATACATACTTTCGTCTGTTTAAATATCAGGCAATGTATGTGGTTGTGCAATAGAAAAACCTCTATTGCACATATTGCCAAATGTAGGCTATAGGCCTAACAATGCAGTAATGAACAGTAAAAGTGAACATGTTCAAGCCATCTTTCACAATACTAACAATAAAGGTCCTGATTAGCATGAGTGAATGCTATATCTGGAAAGGAGAATTTCATTATTCAGACCCTTGATGGTTGAGGTCAGTGCTCATATGATGGCTTTCAGCAGCCAAGATACTGTTTACTGTAAATCAACATCACAGTTTGGCTTTCTCTGTCCAAGTATGTACCAAATCCTTCTCATCATCTTCATCAAAGTTGAGTGTTGCATGTAAGCTCTATTTACGAGCTCATGTTCTAACAGTCGTGTTAACAACTGTGTTATATTGGCACTTTTCATACCCCAATGATTCTGGACATATATTGACTTTGTGTTTGATGTTTCGTTTGTCTTGCCTGTCAAATCATTCTTGTTTTATTCTGTCCACCTTGTGATTTTACCTGCCCATCTTGTTTTATATGGTCATAAGCCGGTCCCTGTAAACCCGGTCCCTGTAAACACCAGCATCCATAGAAACCACCTGTAATATAACATATAATGTGCCCTCTGACATGAAGGGGAGCAAGTTAAGGGGATGTTGTTCATTTCTATGTGAAATTTGGGCTTGTAAAGCCATTTTGAGACTGTACTGTGATTAAACTTGACTTGACCTGATCAGTGCAGCACTGATACATTATACAGTAGTATAACAGAACCCCTCTCTCTCTCTCTCTTACTGTGTGCTGCCCTACAGTCTCGACTCTGCCATGTCCTGGCTGTTGGCCATGTGGATTAGCCTGGGCTTCTTGCTTCTGTGCCAGGCCACGCTCTACCACACCATCCAGCAACACCACGTGGCTCGGCCCGGCCGCACCGACATCCTCACCCTGGGTAGGTCCCCCGTCTCCGAAGGCTGACCCCAGGTCTGAGGACCGGAACTCAACTGCTTGGTGACATTGCGCTTGTGCCAAACACACAGACGGCTTATTTGTTCTTTAATGGCTATAGCAATAAGCCTTGCCGCTACTTGGTGACTGTCGTCTCATGCCTTTATACTGTAGCTGGATGATTCACTGTGCTTAAGGTCGTAGATGAATAAGCAAAGACGAGGGCTAATTGCATATTGTATACCTCGCCTTTGTGATGCTCAGACATATACTATATGCTCAGGATATACGCTATTCATTGCCTTGCGAAACATTGCCTGGTAGTACAGTGGCAGAATTTCAAAACTAGACATAGTTTTTCTCAGTCGCTTTGGTACATTTTTCGATTAATTCTTAACAGTTGCAAACCAGCGTGTACATTTCTCAAAACAATTCGTACAAACAGCAAAACACAATGTATTTCCGTCAAAAGCT
>JAODUK010038821.1:0-21171 GCA_027564635.1 Typhlichthys eigenmanni | reverse complement strand
CCAGACAACACAGCTCTCAGGATCATAGGGACACACAAACCTCTCCACCACGATAAGGTGATGGTTCCTGGAGAGGTAGGAAGCCACTGCTCCACTCAAACCTTCTGTCAGAATCTGTTTCAGTGACATTTATAATGTGGCCGTAAATCCAGCTATTATCTTGCTCTTAAATTTTTGTGTTATCAGAACTGTGTTTACTCCCTAATAACAACCAACAACAAAAGACTTCCCCGTGTATGGTCAAATAAGTGATATTTTCAGTTGGGATTTTCTAATTGTAAAGCCCTTATCTGACCCAAAAAATCCCATGTAAACTCTTGAAAAGAAATACATTTGGTGAAAGGTTATTGCAGAGGCCAGGGTGCATTAAAGTCTGGGATTAGATTTTTGGCACATACAGCCAGTCATTACCTGATTCCTCTCTATTTCATGCCCAAGTGATCTGTGGCAGAATTGAACATGACATTCGCATTGATTGAAAAGCATGTCCATCTTTTCTCCTTCATTGTCTTTTTGACACACATTTCAATCATCAAACCTTGAAGTCTATTGAAGTATGAGTATGTTTCGGTGGGATCATGAGAATTCCCTTGTACATCCCCTTACACTGTAATTGATGGTAGTTACAGCAAACTAGTTACAGCAAAGTAACTCAAATAAATACCTTAATAGAAGTTGCAATAATACTGATGTTTTAATATTGCACCTTAAAAGCCTTAAAAATACTGTGGACCTTTTAGATTTTTTCTCCCCTGACTGGCTACTAGCGGGGGTGTTGTGAGCCAGAATCATACAGTATGTGAATTGTCCAGTTCCAATTGGATATTGTATCGGTAAGGTCATCCAATGACCAGAAGCACACTCAACCCAAATAGGTCATGTGAAACGGACATGTTGATTTGCATATAATAGTGTTAGTAATATTATTTGTAGTAGTAGTAGTATTGGCCTTGAAAATTAATATATATAAATGAAGAACATAATGGCCAAACATTTGAATTCACTTCCAGATGTCAGCAGTATCAGATAACAGCTAACACTAAGGTGCTGAACAGATCAGTATCCCAACCCTAGTTAGGATGCAGTACAGTACACTGTGGTATTGTGTTTGATAATGCGATATTCTACCTCAGTCATATTTTACCATAACTTTTCTGACATCCTAGATTGGCAATTAAGTTCATAATTGCACCACGTTATTTGAGTATGTCTTGATAAATGTATAGCGCATGTGTTTTCAGTCTCATCTGTAGGCCTATATACAGTTCTCTCCTCACCACAGTCCGTTCCATCGATTAATGGAGAAACATATTGCCACGTCTGCTTTGTAGCAAATTTGAAATGAGGCTTTACAAATCAAACTTATTTCTGTCGCACATGACTTTGATGTGCATATTGTGTGTAGTCCAAATATACAAACAAGTCTACATTTAACCATAGCATATGTATCCTTGTCTGTTGTAACGCTGGTCTCGCGACCAACTCCCTCGCTGTTTAAGATTAAGCACCTGTCTGGTCGCTCCTATACTGTTCCCTCTGGCCTCTTTGCCATATAACATATACTGTGTGTGAGGCGCATCAGGGTCCATTGACTGTAAACAAAAAGAACCAGTGGTTCTGTCAGTTTGGCAGAAAATTATTTAATAAACAAAAGATGTAAGTCATAAAATCTGCCCGAGTAATAAATCCTTATGGGGAAATTATGTCCTTGGACAAAATTTTACATGGCTGCCTATTGAGATCTTGCTCACCTATTTTTTCTTCGCTGTCTGTTTTACTCTTCTCCTCTGTGTGTTTGTGTGTGTGTGTGTAGTGGTGTGTTCAGCACCACACCATCCATCTCTGTGGATTCACCCGCTATACTAATGATGTAACCCCAATGACCTTCTCTCCGTCTCTTCTTAGTTGAGGAAGGCAGTGATGGACCACATCTCCGACTCTTTCCTGGAGACCAACGTCCCCCTGCTGGTGCTCATCGAGGCAGCTAAGAGCGGCAATGAGAAGGAGGTCAAGGAGTACGCCCAGGTGTTCCGCGAACACGCTAACAAGCTGGTGGAGGTCAGTGGTTATAGTTTAGCACATCTCTTTGCACATCTGGGCTCGACAGTGCACTAGCGCGCTAACCGAGAAGAAAAGTGCCGCGTTTAGCTTGCTAACACATTTTAGCTGTGTACGCAGTTGTGGTGATTCCAGCTTGATTGATTATTAATTACAGATCGTTCTTTTCAATCCATATCAAAATATCTTACATATCAACATGCTCGATGATAGCCACACCAAACTATAGTAGCTTTAAAGATTACATATTATGCATGGCAAAAATGCCTCTATGATCTGCCAAAGCTATTAAATTATTTCCGTCAGGGGTGAATATGCGGAATAGAGTTAGAAATATTAGGGATATAATGGTTGTGGGAAATGCTTAAACTAAATATCCATGAAGCACTGCTGTAGGAATTTAAATATAAGTCTTAATAAAAGGTCTAAAACACAAAATTGACACTGCTGAGGCTGTGGTATTCATTTGCAGAGCAAAAGCAGATCCTTTGAGGGCAACCATGTGTTATATAAAGAATAATTTCACACTCAGTTAATGTCATTCACTTATACCCACGGCCCCCTGAGGAAAATAAGCAAAACTGTATAAGGACAACATCAAATTGACTTTACTTTGAGGACACAACTCCGCACACCTTTTGGCCGCTGTCATGAGAATGTAAGCTACATAAGATAAAAATGTTGTGTAATTTAAAAAAAGGTATCATATCTTGCTTATTTAATGTGTATATAGGCCTTATACTATACATGCAGCTGAGAAAGTATAATAAATTTTTTGCTATAGCACACTTTGAGAAAGAATTAATATCTAACTAAATATCATAAAACATTTAAATAGTTTTAAATTCCTGTATGTGCTGATAAAATGTAAAATCTCTGTGAACTAGATACATTTTAGTGACGCGTAGTTCGGTTCAGCTCTTTGCAATACACTTTGGCCGACATTGGCGCAGTGGGGTGACAGGTGATCCAGAAGTCGCTGGTTCAAACGCCGCTAACTCCTCACAAAGTGTCTAGGTGTCACTGAGCAAGACCTTAATTGCTCGCGGTGGTCTGGTGACGCCTTGTAAGGCAGCCATCACCGTGTGTGTGAATGTGAGGCAATACTGCACAGCGCTTTGAGTGGCTGGAAGGTTAGAAAAGCACTATATAAATGCAGTCCATTTACCATTTGCTACTGCTACAGTCCTCTGAGTTTCAGCTGATCCCTTAAAAAGTGATTATTGAATCAAATGCCATTTAGTTGAAACATGTATTTGTATTTGTTAGGAATGCAATACTATGTAAAAAAAGGTGAATCATACTGCCTAGGGTTGTACACACTGAGCACTCCAGTGCTACCATCTCACGGCAATACAACTACAACAGAAATACAATGATACTTTTACAATACACCAGCAGATATGGCAGCAATACCAGTGGTTCAACGAGCGTGCCTTTGGAAACTTTGTAAAGATCATTCTGGGTTTATGACTGTTGTTGAAGCAGCACGTACGATACCGCACACTTTCAGGTGACCGCTGAGGCTTATACTGCAAAACTCGTTATTTAATTGGGGCAGGACCTAAGACAAGGTTCACCGCACTGCGTTGACCTTCTTCCAGGGTGTTTTTTGCATCATTAATGACCATTATCATCCAAGTGCAGTGTCTCTAAGCTATCTCCGTAATAACACGGGCAATGTAGCCTTCGTCATTATTGACATCACCAACATCATTAACACTGGCTTCAGTGCTTTTTAATATGTTTTTTTTATCCCCCGGACAACCATCTCCCAATAATATACCAAGTATCAGGGAGGGAGCTCTTTCAAGTCGTTAGCCTGCCGGTTGTATATAATACATACATACATACATACGTACGTACATACATACATACATACATACATACATACATACATACATACATACATACACTGTAGTGAATGGAAAGTGTCCGTCAGCTCATGCTATGTTTGCATTAGAGACCCGCCTGCTTCGTGTGGACCCGGTTCAGCTCGAGGCGGCTCCTAATCGAATCATTCTCATTAGCGGCTTCCTGACCCGCTACAGGAGCCTCCTCGTTACCCAGCACCTCATCGCGTTGGATGGGAAGCGTGTACACAGACAGGGGTATGAAGTGTAATGCAATACAACCTGACGCCGTAGTGAAGGAATGATATCCTCTATTACCGTAACCTTAAATTGTATTGAGGCTTTGGAGTAGAACATGTCCTCTTGTCTTGCAGTGTGCGTATTCCTCGCTCAAATCCTGGCTCACTCAGGCATGCGCACCAACACATATACACTCACACACATATTGTGATTTCATCATTTATTCAACGGTGCAGTACAGCTGGTGTACTGCACAGGTGCAGTAAGGCTTTTTGGCAGGCCTACAAAAGACTATTTCACTGTATACCACCCCAGAGTAATCCGGCTCAAGCCACAGGTGTGAATATATGACTTCTGACATGGTTTACTTTCTTTAACATTCAAAGAGTTTAGCTGCACATAACCCAGAGGTGGCCCATTGAAGATTGTGTCTCCTTCACAACAGACAACAGGTTGAGAATGTACACTGCATTAATAACATATTAATAACGGATTGAGCCTGGGCGATTACCATAGTCTTTTGCTATTGCACTCATTAATTCCCTGGCATGGATATAATGAGAAGGACCCTTGCATGAACTGGCAATCCCTAATTACCCTCTAATAGAGCTTCACTGGCTTTCATAGGAACTCAGACCCCCATGTTCCTTTCCTACTTTCTCTCTAATTTTTCTCTACTTTCTCTCAATTCTATATATTTCTCTTGCTCATGCTCTCACTGGACGCTAAACTTCTACAATTGATATTCCCTAAAATCTGCTTCTCATTAGCAAGGCTCGCTATTATGTCATTGCCAGCCAAGCTTCTTGACGTGCTCTCATTAACTCAAGCTCAAGATGGAATTTGTATTTTATTTTATACATTTCAGCCAGACTCCCTCTCTATAGCTAAGGCAGAGAAAACTCTTGGCTCCTATTGGACGTCAAACGGACGTCACACCCCATCACTATTCTAATGCCACGATGAGCTTTGCCTCTGACCTTGAGTCTAGGCCGGCTGAGCAGCTCCTCCTCTTTGTAGTGCCTCATTAGGATTCATCCTTGGGGCTTTTTTCCTGAGCCGGACATGGTCTACAAAAGAACATTGGTGAAGTTATGGAGGACACAACCTCGTTCTGTCAGTCGTTTTGTTATGAATGAAAGCAGTCACATAGTGCACTAGTTTGTTTGATGCTACATGTGTTTCTCATTCTCCCCTTTTGTTCAAGATGCTAAACCATGATAATTATTAAGCATATTAGTGCAATAATAACTCCCAGTTCTTTATTGTCACTACCAAGTGGAAAATAACAACAAACTGGGAGGATATCCTGAGATCCCATGGATATGATTATTATTATTTTAATTACTGTGTTTTATTTCTTTTGAAATTTATTATGTTATAGTAGCTGTGGTTTGGTTTAGTCTTTAATGGACTTCTAGGTGGCAACATTCTCTCTCTCTCTCTCTCTCTCTCTCTCTCTCTCTCTCTCTCTCTCTCTCTCTCTCCAACATTGGTTCTTCATTAGTTTGACATTGCTGTTATTTGTAAAGCACCCACCCAATGTGCTTCATCACAGTGTAGTCATTTGTTTTTGTTTTTGTGTTTATTTTAGTGTTTTTCTATGGAATCACTTATTTCCAGTGCCTTCTTTTCATTCATTCCCACGTTTCTCAATATCAAAATAAATATTATATAATGAATATTCCATCACCATTTACAGTGGTCTAATGAATGTAATGAGTTCTACAGTGATATACTTTATGAATGCCATAATAGTAGTTAACTGAGCTGTAAATGCAAAAAATGAGATGCAATATCAGAAGCATAAATAATATTACATTACAGATACTGTTCCGTATTCCTTGGTTAATATGTTATGTGTGTATGGGAACACTAGTATGGTAATAGTTTTATATAGCTATACAGATATTTGGCTGCTTGCTTTTAACATTTAATTTGCTCTTTATCATGACCAATTTCAAATCAGAAGCAATATTTTTAACAGGAGAAAAGTCAAGTGTGTGTGTGTGTGTGCATGCGTGCATGTGCGTGCGTTTGTGCGTCCGTGTGTGTGTGTGAGGTTGCTTTTAACGAGTATGCAGAATCAATAGAGTTGAATGTAACCAATACTGAACTGGCCTTCAAGGCTTGGCGACGTGAGACGGACTGTGGCAGTAAATATTATTCTGGGTGCCAGTGCATTTAACACTGTGCTGGACAGCGTACTGGCCATGGATGGATTGCTATTGGAACAAGTCTATTTGTGATGACCCAGACATTTAGGCCAATGTTAATCCCTTCTATTAACCAGAGTTATTGGTCTCTGAGGAAATCTGGCTTGGGAAGACGTGAACAGCCTCTGAAGTATACAGAGGAGATACTTCAGCCTATACCTTTCCAACACTAGTATTACCTATCTTGAGATATTCTTAGATCCCAGATCACATCGTCTACTTAACCTCGTACCTGCCTGAAGACTTGGTGTGGAAGAGGGTCTGGCCACTGTAAGAAGAAGACGAAGTAGACTCATTCACCGGGCGCTGTCTGATATCCCCCCTTTGCAGTTGCTAGTGACAGCAGTGGATTAGCCGTGTGGTCGCAGTGGTTACAGCATGATGTAGGGTAATTTGACCGATGCTGCCGTAGGCTGCAGCTGTTAAGTCTCCCGTCAATGGAAGAATTCCACAGAAGGGTAGCGACTTCTTCCCACAGCAGGCTCTAGCTGTGGTTTTCTGCAGGATGATCACTTTTTCATGTCTTGCATGCTGTGCGTATATGGTCAGTGTGCTGTGCGCCTGCACAATACTGAACTGCCAAGAGGCTCACAAGTTGTCAAACGACCGCACACTCAATGGCCACTTGAGGACAGAGCTAAACAACGTATGCTAGCTAGCTAATCTTTTTTTTACCACTGTGTTGAACGTTTTATTAGTTGTATGGCTCTAGTAATTAATTTCATAGGGAGAGTTCCATAATAGCAGGCTGTAGGCCTGTATTTAGAGGTTTGGCTTTTGATCACTATAATTCATAATCCTTCAACTTTGAGCGTATTTGAGCTGTGTATTTTGTACGTGAAAATAGTCACGTACTTCATGAGTTTGAACTTTTCTTTGTGTATCTTAAATCTGCACCATAAATGCATATTTTAGAGAGTCCATAGCAATTGTACACTTGAATTATATTCTAGTCACGTAAAAAATTTGGCTATATGGTAATGTAATTAATCAACATTTCTGTCATATTGAGCTTTGCACAGGGAGGGTATATGGTTACTGTACATGATACATAATGCATGTTGTATGGTATAGCAGCTTTTGAATTCCCTTTACCAATTGGCCTTCAGCATTCACTTTATATCAAAATCAACACGACATTGGTCCGCTTCTTAATACATCTTAAACGTCCCGGCAACTCTCACTCATATCTGCTCTGTTCATCTTTCTCTGGTCAGTCTGCGGTTGTCAGGGGAAAACTCAGATTTGGTTATCACGTCTCTCCTCACCAATTATAGCTGTGCCTGGGGATACAATCAGTCTATCTCGTAACCTCAACATGGCATTTCTGTTCTTTGGGTTACATCTCCACTGTCCCAGTGAGAGCA
The DNA here is from genome assembly GCA_027564635.1 of Typhlichthys eigenmanni. NCBI lineage: Eukaryota > Metazoa > Chordata > Actinopteri > Percopsiformes > Amblyopsidae > Typhlichthys > Typhlichthys eigenmanni. The sequence continues at coordinate 13,437 of JAODUK010038821.1, read as the reverse complement.
AAGGGAAAGGAAGAGAATAAGGGAAGTCACTCAGACACCAAGCAAACCCCTGCACGCCTCAGGGTTTCAACTCAAGAGTCCATTATATTCCACCGGATACACAGATTGACGGCGACGTTTGACACATTGTGCCAAAGCCAACTCTAGCATTTTTGTCTAAAGATGAAGCTCCGGGTCTAGACAAAAACCCAATCACCAGGGCTCCAGAGCACTAGAATAGCTGTTGGTAACAAAGTGTTACTGTATATGACAAGCAGTGGCAGAATTCCTGTCATATACTAAATGGATTACACAGGATTAGGTATGACAAAAGAGAAAGCAAGTGAGATATAATACCACTACAGCGGGGGACCCCTGCCCTGAACAAGTACACTTTATAAGGTAGCATGATGTATAGCCTAACACAAACTCTTAATTATGTCAGGCGCCCATGGGAACTTAGACATACCATTTTAGATGTCGCCTATTGCCTTTTTCCCCACTTAGATTAATGCAGCCTGTTCGTAATGTGAACACTACAGTTTCTCAAAGCGCGAGATGTCAAGATATGTCCCAAATTTCCCCTGCTTGCAGTGTGAAGGTATAATGGGTTTCATTAGTCATCAAATGACTTTAGGCATTCTAGGACAAAAACATTTAGTAATAAGCCTGAAACGCAAATCTGACATGTTATATATTATTTTATTTTTGCCCCCCATTCACTGTTTCTGTATGCTGCCTTTAGACCACTGACCTATCTGGAAAACCAAGAAAATAGCAACAGTACAGAATTTGATTCTATGGTATGAATGATAAACTGCAGCTGTGTTCCAAATTATGCAAGTCCTATAGGCGCCACAGCCACATAAGGCTATATTTGAGGAGCAATTAAGATGTGCGGATGGTACACACTGTGTAAATGAACACTCCCCACTCCAACTTCCGATCTTAAATGAAGCAGGGAAGCAGGAACTGCTGAATGGGAAATGGAATGGATATGGAACACGTAGCTTATGGAGTTATTGCCCATCAGACCAAGCGACACGCATGTGCCCCACCCACCCACACACCTTCTGTTCCTGCACACTATAAAACCTCAATTAAAAGTCTATCCCCATTTTATCACGGCTCGCTGAAGGATAGTGAGGGCAGAGGACCTATGTGCGCTCTTACACATGCACGTAGTGGCCACTTGGATACACACACCTATTGCATGTTAGCCTCAGTGGACAAGGTCGCAGAAGGACTTTAGGCCTTGTATTTGGCAGTTGGCAGGTCCATTAGGGGATTTTTAACCGAAAATAGCTGAATCAACTGTATTGCCAAGTATTACCTACTGTACATTGCAGTACATCTAGGGGTTTGACTAGGTGGCGTTGTGCTTACCGGTCAACAACATAATATACAGTGTATGCACAAGATTTTGGCAATAGAATACATGTACAATGTTACTCTTTAAATAGAGGAATTGAATAAATAAATGGACAGGGTATTGACCAGGGTAAACAGTGCCATGAATAGTGACTTACAGTTCTGTTTTTTATTTTGACTTTAGTTGGCCCTATAGAATATGGCCCATATTCTATAGGGCCAACTGAAGTCAAGTTGTAGCAGGGAACCTCTTCTTGGTTCATGTAGGCACTGAACAGGCAATAGTTTTTAATCTGATCCTCACCACCTTCTCTTTATTGATGGCAAGACCCTCGCACTTTGTCTATTAAAATTCATCATCCATAGATCAGGTGTAATGGATGGTGAGGAGAACAAATGGAACTTTGTGTGAGCTTATTTCAAATGGAAATTGGAGTCGAGAGTAGATGGATGTTTTTAAAGAGAGAAGTTGTGTATTGAGAAGGTGCTGACCCAAAGAAAGAAACACAAATGAATGAGCTGACGGCTAGAAAGAGATCTTCACCCTTTAATCTGTTAATGGCTTTGTGCTAAATCAGTCATCATATTTTTATTTGCCGTTTTCAATGGAGAAATTATAAATATGCCATATGAGCGCAGCAAGCAATGCCTGATTCAAATTACTACTCCACCTGAAAACTATTTATTAATTAATTAAAGTTTACCGTTCAGATCAGTGTCAAGTAAATCAGCATATTTTTACAGTGACGTTGCTGAACAACAACTAAGAGGACGGCCGAGAATATTTCGGAATGAATTCCATTTGGAACCAGTGCATTCCTCTGTACGGGTGCCCGCCAAAATCCACATTATTAGTTTTATGGATTTGACAGCAGCCTGTAGCCGAGTGTAGCAACAATTCTCTGGAAGCTTAGATTGATCGGGGGATATTGACTAGCCTCGCACTTCCCCTCTCCACCTGCACACCGGCGGCATGGCTAATACACCCAACCGTGGGTGTACCTCTCTTTGCTTGCGGCTCATAAATTAAACGGCCGCCTTCTTATAAAAGGGTAAATGAAACCGCCTCCCACGGCTATTTGAGCTCACCGACAGCAGGTGAATGGCTCATCAAGAGTCTGTTCTCCACTCCGTCCCTGGGTGGGCTTGTGCGCGCGCGCACCCTGCTCCGCCTTCACGGGAGCACCGTAGATAACGCTGGCCCCAGTCTCTCCACGTGCGCCCACACTGTAGCGCGAGCTTGCGTGCTTTTGGACGCGGAGTGAAGAATCCAGCACGTGTGTACACAGCGGAGTAATATGTGGCCAGCTGGCACCCCGGCTCGCCTGGTTTGTGGAGAGCGCTTTGAGGGAAAGTCAAAAAGGGAGGGAGAGAGAGAGAGAGAGAGAGAGAGAGAGAGAGAGAGAGAGAGAGAGGTTTATGTGGCTCTGTCGTCTCTGGCCTCCCCAGCTGTGACTGCAGGAGGTGATGAATTATCAGATGCTGGTGTGACTGTAATGAAGGTCGTCCCCCAGGTGAACAGACACAGACCACAGGTTGCCGACAGACAGGGGGAGGAAAGCAATAGGCTCAATCGCACTGTAGGGGCAGTGGTGAGTAAGACTTCAGTGCTACCCTATTTCCCTCTCCAGCCGCTGGCTCAGAGTTGCATAACTAAGCACAGCATAAAGTATGTCATATGTCATGGGTCATAAAGGACTACATATACTGTATATGTGTGTGTGTTAAAAGATGTGTATTAGCCAGTTTAGCGCTATAAGTATGTTAACTGCTTTGTCTGTCTATTTGTTATGAGGTGCCACTATTATGTCAAGTAATTATTTACCTTTTTATATTATTGTTCTTATATTGATTATTTACAGCTGAATTTTAAATGTCCTACGCTGACATTTACTAGCTCTAACATAGTAGCTTATTTCAGGTGTTTAACAATAATATTTGATACCTTCAGTCGTGCGTGCCAGTGTTTAGGTGCAAAATAGAGGACAGAGAATAACTACTTTGCTGAGATGTCTGTGACGGCATGAGCTGCTCAGTTTTCACGCTTGCTGTGTGGTTAATGTGAAAGGCAAGCCATGCCCCTGGAGATTTGCTCTCAACCCATAACCCCACAATCCCACACTTCCCCAAGGGGGGAGAGCCCCAGTTGGAGGTCTCCCTTATACATCAAAAGGCCTCTGTTTCTCATGCAATATTTACATGTGCTTAAATCAGTGGCAGGCACCGGCAGTGTTTACACAGCATTAGCACGAGCCTTCAAAGCATCACTTTGCCCTTTTTGTGTTCACTCATTTAAATCCACACTGAACCCAACGGGAGGTCACAAGGTTGCAGTATTCTGGCTATTCTTTGGGGAAATGTGTTGATATAAGACTTGTCAGATAGGAGGGCCATCAGAGAAAAGCAGGGGCGTTAGTATGCAAGCCATTTAACTTTCTGACACTGTCTAGTTCTAATCATCAGAGAGCTTTGGAGGTGAAGTGGGCTGTCTTGGAGTCATATCTGTTGGAAATTAAGTCTATTAGTCGCAGAGTGCCTCATTTGGTCCATTTCTCTGTGTGGAGGGCTTCAGTTGTAAATGGCAGGAAAAAGAAAGAGGAACAAATGTTTGGTGGTGCAGGAGAAAAGCCATCAATTCTTATTACCGATATAATGTAGATCATCTCTCCTAATTAGGGCTGTGGCTTTTTTACCACAGTATAAATAGGAAATAAAGCAAGCTCGCTTTGCCAGAGCCACCATCCGCTGATTAATTAGGTGAATGAATACAAGTTAAGGAGCCTATGATTTTGCCCCAGATAGCTGATTAAAATCTAAATCGCAATATATTGGGGGTCAGGTCCTTTGGGGAAATATTTGTACATTGTGGAAGTGCAGTACAAGACGTTTGTCTCCCATATGTAAACACACCAAGCATTTATTGCAAGACGAACTGTAGCAAACCAGATGTAATGTCCTCGCTAATTACGAAATATTTATTGTATCCAGCTTATTAACCTTTGTTATGATGGTTAGGACTTACAGGTAAATGTTAATACCCACATCCAACTGTAATCTCCATCCATCCTCATCCGCTTATCCAGAGTCGGGTCACGGGGGCAGCAGTTCCAGGAGGGGACCCAAAACCTCCCTTTCCCGAGCCACATTATCCAGCTCTGACTGGGGAATCCCGAGGCATTTCCAGGCCAGTGTGGCGATATAATCTCTCCACCTAGTCCTAGGTCTTCCTCGAGGCCTCCGAGGCCAGGGTGGACGTGCCTGGAACACCTCCCAAAGGAGGCGCCCAAATGCCCGTACCACCTCAACTGGCTCTTTTCAACGCAAAGGAGCTACTCTACTCAGAGTTCCTCAAGGATGGCAGAGTTTCTCACCCTATCTCTAAGGGAGACCCCGCTACCATCCTGAGAAAAAAAATGTGGCCGCTTGTACACGTGATCTTGTTCTTTCGGTCATGACCCACCTTTCATGACCATAGGTGAGGGTAGGAACGAAAATTGCCTAGAAGATCGAGAGCTTTGCCTTCCGGCTCAGCTCTCTTTTTGTCACAATGGTGTGCTAAAGTGATTGTAATACCGCTTCCACTGCTCCGATTCTACGGCCAATCTCCTGCTCCAATGTCCCCTCACTCGCGAACAAGACCCTGAGGTACCTGATCTCTTTCACTTTGGGTAAGGACTCATTCCCTACCCGGAGTAGGCACTCCATCGGTTTCCTGCTGTGAAACATGGCCTCAGATTTACCAGTACAACTGTAATATCCTATCCTTATAATAACAGCAATCTCAAACATCATGAAGAATATGGATGTGGTCAACACATCAAACCTTATCCCTAATCAGCGTGGAATGATGGAGATCTCAGTTTATGTACGGTGACGTTTGCTCAATAACCATGCAGTAAGACAAAGTAGATGTCTAGAGAGGGATTTGCTCCTTGTCAAATGTTGGGGTATGGGCTTGGAAAGCCAAGGACTTTGGCACCTGTGAAAGGCTTCGCTTGTACAGAGAGCACTATCGATAATTGGGGTCTTCCATTTGAGATTATTAAGATGCCAGAATTTAAGAGAAGATGAGCGTGGCATTAAGTTTTAAGGGAACGTTCTGCTGCACATTCCTGTTATAGGCATTCAAGGTAAAAGGGATTTAGCTAACGGCTACTACTCCATCATATGACAACCTGTTTGTAATATAAGCAAGATTATAATGTTACAAAATAAATGGCAAAGCTCAAAATGAAGGCCTCTGATAACCTATCATTTAACTCGGGCTCTGTCCACCTGCCAATCTAACCCAATGCCCTTTGTTGGACTTGTGTTCTTTCTTCTGGCTATAGGCAAACTCTGACTCCTCTCTCTATGTCTGTGAAATTCACTGCTATGACTGTTGGCATTTTCTTTCCTCAAATAAAATAAATAAAGTCCGGGACATAAATCCAGCCGAGCACAAGCAGGGAACGTACCTAATTTCATTTCCCTTTTCCCTGTGTACTTTTATCGCTGTCCTCAGCGGTTTGGGCCAGCGTTGTTTATTTATTTCCTCTCTGCTGCTTGCCCGTGGTGGTTTCTGCTAGACTTCAGGCCAGATACAGTGTAGGTTACGGTGCATTCCATGAGTGCCGCGCTGGATTTTGGCGACATCGAGGGTAGGACCCTGAATGACTCATAACGCCAAGCAGAACGCATGAATATTCATGTGGAAAACACGGCTCGTTGCTATCCTGGATATCTTTCAAATTATGCATATGTGAGCGCACTCACATACGTATGCGCGCGCACACACACACACACACTCTCTCCATGTACCATAAGGAATTTGACACTCTCCTGCGGGCTACTGAAATCATCAGAGCATGGCTGGCCATGCCACCCATAGTGCTTCAGCTAGAATATTCTCCCCTTCCACACCCCCAGTTCCCTTTGCCAAGCCCAGAAATACTTGCAGTAAACACAGATTACTGAACTGTGTCATGGTGAAATACACAACTGATCAAATAAAGCATGGCATGGCTCTGCTCTGACATTTCTTACAACAACAAAACAAAACAGCAAATATAACATATTCGCATGTGGACATGGATTTTTTTTCTTTATCTTTTGTTTTGAATACTGGGAAAATCCAAAAATGTTACACATACACTATCATTGTTAACTTCACTTGTGTGTCAAAAGATTGGAGGCTTCTATAGTACATCAATAAAGGAGACATAACAACTCCAATGTGAGCGGGAAAGCATGTGCAGCCATGTTTGGATATATAGTACATAGTAGCTATGTGTTGTATTCCATTTTAATATAGTCTGTCCTTTCAGATAACTGGAAAGCTGCAGATGTAACAGTGCCGTTGTGTGTTGGGTGCCCCAAAACGCACAATGTTACAGCAGTTCGAGTGAAGATGTATTTGTAATGGTCTCACTTTTATAAAATGAAATGAGGAGAAAGCGACGTTATTGGACACATCCAACATTGGGAGCCAAAGCCACCTGCATTCTGTGCAATTACCTGCGAGCAGAATAGAAGCCAGACTCAGGATCAGTGGAAAGCTGATGAAACTGATGTTGCAGACAAGAACATGTTAAGAGCTTCGTGCCCCCACAATCCAACCCTACGAGGAACCAAGATGTTCTTTCTGGTCTCCTGTTGATCTGGTTCCCTGGCAGTATGGTCATGTACGCCATGGAATGATGACATTAAATTGTAAACTGTAATGTGTAGGTATATAAATACAACCAGGTTAACAGGGACACAAAATTACCAACTACTCCTTCTACTTTATAATCTTAATATATATGTTAATACAAAACACAGTCTGGACAAAAATATGAAAGCTTTACCATATAAAACTGGAATGTGAATTGTTAACTCTCTATTGTAATATGTAATGTACATCTAAGGCTGTAGAGTTTCATGAGTAAGGTGAATAGTTTGACCAGAGAGGATATTCTTATGTTACCACTGTAACAGATTGGTTAGTAAGGCAGTAAACAGACCCATATTGTTGCTCATATGACAGTGATTCTACAAATGTGTTGTCTTCTGTATTCCATTACAAAATAGTCCAAGTACCCCTTTACAAAAAGTCTAAAAATTCCAAAACACTAAGAAAACCGTCCAAATGTATCACAATCAGGCTTAATATTGTCAGCATGTGTATAGGTTGCAGGTGTCTCCCTACCTGCACTAATTGATTGGCTGTCTTGTCTCAGTGGTTGGAGACCACTCTTTCGCTTTCCCTCTCCAACAGTCTCCTCTCTAATCATATGAACAATTATAATCTATAGGCCGGAACCAGACGGAAATGTTACTTTTAATTTTAATGATATTAAATGTACGTTAGTTATACTGTATGGTAAAATCGAAAGCATAGAGGGTGTAAATGGTTAGCTACCAGTAACTACTCAACACACGAAACTAAGTATCTGCTCTTATTGGATAATGCATGACACTGCGCTGCAAATTTCAACTCCGAGTCGTCTTCTGCAAGCGGAGCTAGTGGCATCATCAAGGTTTGCCTCTTTCAGAGTTGTCCCCGCTCCCTCACCACTCTAGGAAGGCATGGAAATCAAGCACTCCCAACTCCACTCGCAGCGTCAACAGATTGTTTTGCATGTCTACAGGTTGAGGCAGGGAGAGACTGACTGAGCCATTACTTTTATACTTCTTGTATTTATGGTGCCGACTAGCAATGGTAGCAACGTTTAAGCATTTAACCGACTTATCGGACACATCGCATACGAATGTGCATAATGTTAATTTTTTCTAGTTGTTATTTAGGGTGTAGTTATTTCAAAATTATTCAACTTCAGTCCTCAATAACAACACACACCTACACCCCCCACCTATCCACCAACACACACACACCGATAGACCCACACACACTTATTCCCAATGTTACACAGTATTGTATACTGTAAGTGCTGGGAAGCCGATATTCAAAGTTTCTCATGCAGGTGTTTAGGCTCCCGGGGCAAAACAGTGTCCCAGTGGGCAGCACTGTGGCCTCACAGCAAGAAGGTCCCGGGTTCGAACCCTGGTCGTACCGGCCTTTCTGTGTGGAGTTTGCATGTTCTTCCCGTATCTGTGTGGGTTTTCTGCAGGTGCTCCAGTTTCCCCCACATCCAAAAAACATGTCAGGTTCTTTCTCTCCTGTCAGTGTCATGTGACCAGAGACACTAGCTTCTATCTGGAGTTGGTCCCCGGGCGCTACACAGCGGCTGCACACTGCTCCCTTGAGGGATGGTTAGATGCAGAGAACAAAATTCACTACATGTATGTGTATGTGACAATAAAAAGCACCTTACCTACTAGATTTTTCTAAGGAAAACAATGTATCTCAATCCCAACCAGAGCCTACATGGAGGTTTGCACCTTCCTTTCAAACGTATTAAATACAGATTCTGCCTGAAACAGCCATTAGGCTTGATAGATAAAAGTGCGTGTAGTAAATTAATGTATTTGCATATTCCCCTCCCATTATTTTTCACGTTAACAATAAAACAACCAAAATGTAATATTCAGTAAGGCAAACGTAGGTAACTGATAATGCATGCTGCCTTTGTAATATTGAATCAGCTTACGTGTTAATTGCGAGTGACATCGAGTTTGCACGTGTTTTTACTAATACATTGTGTGAAAGAACTGGTGTCCAATGTAATAAATACCACATGAGGTTGTGTCCTGGATTCAGTCACGACCAGGTCCGCTCACAATCCCTTGGGTCTGCATATACAGTAGCACACCACTGCTATAAGGCATACTGACAATGCTTAAATTGCCAACAAATATGGCATAGACAGGAATCGGTCAAAAGTGACTGATAGTACACTGGCGTATCGAACCAAAACAAGCCAGGAATAAGCTGCCTGGGGCTCCAAGGAGGAATTACATCCCAAATGTATTGTAAACCCCTTGACCTGTCACTAGGTGTATACGCAGGAAGGACTGTGCCACTCCATATGCATCAAACACTATATTCTCTCTGTGTTCCCAGGGGATTCAGATGCGAGCTGATGTTACTGCTGCCTATTCCACAGGGCTGAACCCAAACAGTTCATAGCCATTGACTAAGAGTCTGTTCACTTCTCTCATGAGACTGACTCGCTTGCATATTGCATAGTTCAATGCAGGAGCTTTTTATAACCAAACCTCCTGCTTCTACCACAGTTTGATTGTTGCTAAAACCTGACAAATATAAATGTTTCTCTCTCTCTCTCTCTCTCTCTCTCTCTCTCTCTCTCTCTCTCTCTCTCTCTCTCTCTCTCTTATATTCCAGTACTTAGCATACCATAGCATTATGCTATAGGTTAGCATAATTGTTCACCGCTGTAAATGTATGTAAGCCCAGATAAGAATTTGGCCAAATATGTAAAACCGCAGCCTAATATCTGCTGTAATCTTTATCAGTGCCAGCACATGACATCCTTTGGTCGCCATGGACACCAGGGAACTTAATCTGTCCATTGTTTTCCAGCTGCTTCCTCTCTGACTTATTCTACTTGAATAATCTTCTTTTTCTTTTCTCTCCTCTCGTTGCCCCTGCTTTGACTTCATGCATAAACGGCACGCTAAGTGAAAGAGAAGCCAATGGGGATGAGCAATGCATGCTAAGCTGGTCTTAGTCACGGGGCATTGTCATTAGATTAATGGAGCAGAAGGAGCCATCCTCCCTCCCTCCAGAGGGGAGCTTTACATTCATTCTGGTGGGTGGTGGGGGAAGGGGGTGGAGGTAGTGGTTACAGCTTTGCAAAAGAAATATTGGTGGGTCCATACTGTCCAACTGTGTCACAGAGATGCTTCTGGGGACCTTCAAGGGGCCCTTGGGGTGGTGACAAAAAACGAAACAAACATCAACATTGTTGCAGCTGCACTAAAACACCTTTGATTTGGCACAATACCGTGCTAGCATGAGTCATCAAGTCATGTAGCTAGCTACTGTAACACCAAGGCTTGCTATCAAAGCGGAAACCTTACCTACAGTACAGCGTACAAGCATCCACACGCTCTCTCTATTCACTTCTTTCTCTGGCAATTACAGCCTGGCAACAATAGCAGGGTAAGACACAAAACACGAGATAAACTGTTAGAGGATAAAAGACAACTGTTTCCATGGCAAATAATCTCAAATATGTCCGCTCCGCCATTCCCAGCCAATTACAATGGACCTTTGTTTCATCTGATGGGGAAAGGTGTTTGGCAGCAGATTTGCTGCTTACTCCAATGAGTGTTTCGACACAACTAACAAGTCGGCTGTTTTTTGTGGTTGCAAGTTGTTAGTTGCTGGGATTTCCCAGAGAGCTTCTACTTTGCACACACATAGCTAAAGCATGATGCGGCGTAACCTGAACGGGCGCTACATATGCTAACACGGGTTAGCATCCCAGTCCCCTGGCCAGTGGAATGATACTGTATGGGTATTTGCATAATTGCCTGGCACTTCTCAAGGAAGCAATGCCAGACCCCTGACAGCATAGCAATTAAAGGTGAGGCGTGTTGAATGTGCATGGGTACGTGTGGTTTGTGTGTGAGGTATAAGCGCATCACTTAAATCAAGTCTTGTGTGCGTGTGTGTGTGTGCGTGTGTGTGTGCGTGTGTGTTTGTGTGCGTGTGTGTGCGTGTGTGGAATCGTCTGTTTGTGTTTCCCTGCTATGTGTGGTTAATGGCAGCCTGTGCAGGCAGGAGCACACTTCTCTCTACCATTGTCCTAATCATTCCATTTGGCGCTCATATTATTCCCTCATTTTGCTTTAATCTGCAGGTGCTTGCAGCGAAAGGCTGTCTCAGTTTCCCTTTGCCAACTCTAACCTCCCTACCCTTCCCCACGCACATACACTCACAAATATGCACACATGAATTCTGCAAAATGGTGCATGGGGTAGATCCCCCTCGAGTGTGTTCTTATGAAAATGGCATTCATGAGGCTGGCAAAGAGATTATATCAGGGGAGAGTGCTCTATCAAAAAAAACAGTGGTAATGGGGTTTAGGCATGTTGTCTCTATAGACGGCTAACCTACTGAGACCGGAAAACAATTAGCACACATCCACCAATAATGCTTTTATTGTGTTTCTTTTTCTCCACCAACACATGAATTGAGGGGGATTAATAATTAATCTGACCAAGGATAAAGGTAAAGCTTGTAGCATTATATCTGATACACTGTAGCTATAGCTATACGGTCAGATGTGTGCTAAGGTTTTCTATGTTTGCATATATATATATATATACTGTATTTACTGTATAGTGTATATAGAGTGTATACAGTATATGCTCTCTGTACAGATACGGCAGTCATTAAAACATGACATGAAACAGAACATGAAACAGGAGGTTTCCTCAGGTGCGTTGCTTCTCTGAAGAAATAGTCTATGGGTAACATTAGAGTTCCATCTAATTTCAATTACATTTTTAAACAGTATTTGTCAACAGAGCAGGATGTATCACACAAATGTATTTGAAATGCAAATAGAAAAATAGAACCCCTTCCCTATTGCACATATAGTGCTGTATGTCACCTTGACACATAGTACTCATTATAGTAAGAGTTTTAGGACACTTTAATTCAGAGTGAAGGGCTCTGGTGGAATTTAGTAGGTATTACTGTAGTTGCTGTAATTCACAGTCAAGCATCAACTTATGTTAGTGCACTGTAGACCGATGAGAACTGTTAATGTAATATGTGAAGCCAAAACAGATTGAGTATTATTTTAAATCCCCCATCCAATTACATGAACAACACCAGTGAAAGTGAAGCTGTGAACATATTATGAGCGGGCGTCACAACCTTCCTGCTGTTCCAGTGAGGACGTAACCTCAACTGTTATAGGCCCTATCTAACTGTTGCAAATGTCAGGTCAACCTTTTTTTTTTTGTGAGGGAAAGGGAGTGGGTGAGAGTGTGTGTTGACAGCAACATGTTTTAATGACTGCCGTATCTGCACAGAGAGCATTTTCAAGGTGGACGGTAAAGATGTATCCGATTATTTATTGTTGAAGTGTCCAGACATTACTCCCTTAGGTGCAATAGGGCTGGCACTCCTCAGTTCCTACTGCTTAATTACACCAATCCTAAATTAATTGGACTCACAATTTATAGTTTATCATTGCTATGTAAGAAAAGTACCTATAAAACATTTGGCTCCAGGGTTCACATTAATTGGCAACCCAGGGCAAAAGTTATGTCCGCTCACTTAATGAAGTAATTAGCTAAAGCCATGACACCAAAGGCTTGTTCCTATAGTGATTTTGACTTTGTATGGACATGCGACCCTTGGCTTTAATCAATGTACATTTAATATAACTTATTGTCTCCACGGGGTTTACATTTGAATGTATGTACAAACAGAATATATATATATATATTGTATAACATATACAGTGTTTCCCACGGAGTTTTGTGAAACGCCGGACATCAGGCCCTCTAGGGGAGTCCGGGGGCATTCTCCCCCTGAGGAAAATGTTGAATATTTTAAATAGTTAAAGTTACTGTAAATGCATTAATTTACTGTGTGGTAAAGCAGGGCTCTCTGCTTACTTTTTCCCCAAGGAGCACATGTGTTCCAAAGTTTAAATATTGTGGAGCGCAGACAAAAATTTGGGGACACAGTTGAAATTCTATTTATGCCAAATATAATGCAAAATTCCCTTTTTTATTTTGTGTTTAATTTATTGTTTTTATTGTAGGCTTTATTAATATATACTGTATATGGTGGTGCATATTCTTATTGACTTGGTCAGGATCTGTAGTTTGGTTTTAACGATAAGGCAGAGGACAGAGGAGACAAGATTACAGTGTGAATATGATCATGTTTAACTTCATAAAATAATATACAGTAGTCTACTCTATGTAGTAGGTTTGCTCGAAATTGTGACATGGTCACATAGGCAGAATACTGTATAGATGTGCACTTAATGTTAGACATTCTACAATAGAATGTCTACTTAATGTGATCAACCAACCCACTTCACTTGTCAATGGTGCACTGTCACCAATCATGTTTTCATCTGTCATGGTGCTCCGAAGAGAGTATAACACTGCGGTTTTCTTCTCAGAAGTAATCTGACAGCTATTAATTAGTATCAAAAAAGATATTAATTA
>JAODUK010038811.1:0-21175 GCA_027564635.1 Typhlichthys eigenmanni | reverse complement strand
AGAGAGAGAGAGAGAGAGAGAGAGAGAGAGAGAGAGAGAGAGAGAGAGAGAGAGAGAGAGAGAGAGAGAGAGATAAGTGCATAGAACAAATAATGTGAGTAGCAGTTGCCCTGGAAACAGTGGAGGCCAGGCCTGTGGCTGGGCCTAAACAACAAAAGTACGCAGGGCTAAAGTGTCGCTAACAAGCTAGCCCACGCCGATGCTTTGTGTGAGCCATTCTAAAGAGAGATTAGAGTCAACAGGGACGACGAGAGGAATGCAGCTCTCTCTCTTTTTTCTTTTTTACGTTGGGCTCTCTCGCCCCGAGATTGTGTGGCTGGGGTGTTTTCGTATACAGTGTGTTTTCTCGTTCTATGAAACCTAAAGAGATTGTTTAAGCCCACCTAAACAAGTTGAGGTACATTAAATGGTTATTATATAATAAAACAGCATTAGGAATATTAATACAACAAAGGATATGCCTTTTTTATATACGCTGTATACTGTATATTAAATATTAGAGGAAGATAATACAATATGTAGCATACAATGCTTGGTAAAAGTGTGTTTGTGTGTGTGTCTGTGTGCCAAGAGCTTGCATTGAGAAGCTTGACCTTCCAATCAGCCGTCTCTGCCTGCCCACTTCCTGTGTACGAATGTGTGTGTGTGTGTGTGTGTGTGTCTGTGTGTGTGAGAGAGAGAGAGAGAGAGAGAGAGAGAGAGAGAGAGAGAGAGAGAGAGAGAGAGAGAGAGCATCTAGTTACACTCTTCTTGTGTATGGAATCACCCTTGTGGTTGAAACAAGCATTACAAAAACATAGCTGTTTGGGTTAGAACCTCTGAGAATGCATGTGAGTACTGAGTGTCTCATAGCCTACTCCTGTTAACTCTTTCCCTATGCTTACATAGGCTGACAAGACACCCCTGCCTCCATACAGTAGCTGCACAGTGAGCCCAGCCTTTCATAGAGAGTTGTGTTTCCAACATCAACAGGTATCTATGGTTATGGGGCCACCCTAACAAAAGGTTTCTTCAGACAAAGGACCAAACAAAGATGTGTTAGATGAGGGGATGTGAAGCACAATAGCAGGAAGGTTAAGAGTGATTTTCCAGAAGAAAGTTGTAAAAGAAGTAGTGAGGAAAGACCCCACCACCCACTCCACTCTACTGGTCAACATACCAACACTAACAGAACGACACCCATCAGCTCTGAAGCCTCTCCTGTCTGTCAAAGCTCTGGCAACAGCTGCCGACTGTATCTTTGTACATCCGGCCCATCGCACTCACAGGGTTTAAAGGATCCGCCTGCATGCGCCCGCACACACAACCACACACACACACACACACATGCGCACATACTCTCATACCAACTCAAATTTCCTTATGACATCAAAAAATACTAGAAAAGACAAAACATGTAGTCCCCAAACAATTCATTTAGGGTGGAGTCAAAGCTAGCAGCAAAGGTCAGCATGTACTAATCAGAAGTACGTCTCGACAACAACTGACTGTTGACACACATTTGAGTTGGATGTCAGGTGGCACTGCGCTTCATGAATGAAAAACAAGAGAAATAGTACCTGAGTAGACAATGTTCTCTCTTCACAATGTGTCAGCTACAGCTAATAATCAAATACAAGTGCTGGCTTTATGACTGTGTCATTATGTGGTCATCTTCCATAGCTCCTTCAATTAGATGTCAACTCAACTCAAGAAGATAACATACCCCCAGGTGGCCAGACAGGGATGGTCTGATTTATCTAATTAAGGCTAGTTAGCATTGTATGTGAGTGTGTCATCTAAGCTTCACACAATTTGCATCATCCAAGCTAGCTATACTTCATAATTGCATACTATGTTATATATGACATGTTATTAGACGCTTATTTCTGTCAAGACTATTTGTGGTTACTGCCTGTCTGTACATTTATTTTAATGCATCGGTGTCATTAGGTCAAGCGCCTTGCCTTGTAAAAATGTGCATACATTTTAGACCATTTACAAATTAGAGTAACTATTTTATGGCTAATATAGTCCCAATATATTTGAATATGCCAGTCAATAGCTTAGAATCAGCTCCACCAAACATAACAGCCAATGCTGGATGTATTTTAAAGCACACCACATCCAAGATGGCATGATTGACATATCTGTATTTGTGTAATTAGATGTCCATCTTGCACTAAACATCACTACAGCGACAACACTACGCAGCTTTGTCCTGTCTTGGTGCACAGAAACCTCCTCTTTCTGCTCCTTCATCCTATTTTAATGGAGGATAGGCTGTATAAGATTTTGAACAAGCCCCACATAGTAGTATCTACTGTACCTATATAAAGATGAATGAATTAACCAATTACAGCTGGGTTATTTAGCAGATGTTTTCATCCAAAGACTCATGGAGCAGCCAGTGGTGAGGTATATGACAGTATATATGATGAATCATCATAAGATTATATATGCCATTTACTACTAATATTTTAGTGTCTGTCTATGTTCCGTTCAACACGTCTGTTTAAGTTCAAATAAGTTTATATGTTCTACCTTAACTATCTATACATTTGCAAGTTGAATAAGAGTAAAACAATCTAAACTTTATTTGGTTCTATTCTTGTTTCAGCCATACAAACTGCTATCTGATGGTCTCTGTGTCAATAAAGTGCACAAACAGTGAATCATGCTAGGTTTATAAAGGCTGTGTCTTAACACACCATGCAGTCTCAAAATGACTATAAAACCAGAGAGGTGTTTGAGAGAGCTGGCCGAGTATACCTCTTGTGTTGAAGGCAGGCAGACACAAGCTGCAGTCATTACACTTTGCCGAGTCACAAATCCTATGAACCGGGTGTGTGCACACCAAACAGTGTGTACACACCAAGACAGCTGTCCAAAAAGGCCAGTGTTATCTCAAACACCTGTCGACCTCCATAGGCCTGATATGAGTAAACACACAGAGCGTAAATAACATCAATAAACGCACAGCGACAATGTCACCAGCGGCTGCACACAAAGAACGCAACCCCACCCGGAACAGTACTCACCAACTCCAGGGCAAAGAAGAGGATGAGGAGAACCATGCAGGAGACTATGGACAGGCCCAGCAGCAGAACCAGGGGTTGGTACTGGCTGATGCAGGAGAACTTGCGGTACAGAGCCTCATGTTTGGGTTGCTGGTCGTTCAGCAGGTACTTCCCTTTGGCTGGCATGGCCGACGGATCTCACACGGGCATATCAGGTGAGTGAACACTCCACACACTCCGTCTACTGTGTGCGTGCGTGCGTGTGTGTGTGCGTGCGTGCGTCCAGTTGTGACAGCTGTTCCCTCTGGCCGTCAAGGAAATCTTGTGTTGTCCTCTTTGCGCGGCATCTTAAATGTGGCCGTTCTCATGCAGCTCAGAGCGCTCCCAGCTCCGTCGATGTGGTCCCACACTCTTGCCTCTCTCTCTCTCTCTCTCTCTCTCTCTCTCTCTTCGGTGTTCTCTTCCCCTCCCTCCCTCCCTCCCCCTCCTCTCCCCCTCTCCCCCCTTCTCCCTGCTCCTTTTGTCTGGGTTCTCTATCTCCTGTAGGGTGTTGGCAGGCAAGGTTGATTGATCCTTTGCCAGCTACTGTCCTGCTGTCTTCAGAGGCTCGGAGTAACAAGGCTGTGGCTGGCTGGCGGAGCCAGTGCTCATGGGGAGGACAGGGTGAGGAGGAAATGGCGGCCAGAGACGTTGTGAAGTATCCAAACAGCACCCGGTGTGGACCCGGTCACACTGGGCCAGCCAGAGACCCTGTGCAGAGCCAGAGAAAGGAACAGCCATGTCAGAATGAAACACTGCTAGAAGATTACACTCTCGCTCGCTCGCACGCACACACACACGCACACGCACACTCACGCACACACACACACACACACTCACATGCTGTCTATGCTAGGCCATAGAATATCCTTTGACATTAAAAGAGAATATTAGAGAGTCAATCATTCATTTAGAACAGAAAGGAGCTTTCACTGCAGGATAAAGACACACAACATGTCCAGTCTGTCATATGCCAAACTGTGTAAACTCAAATAATACCTCATGTTACGCAGGTCAATATACGGTCAATAAAGTGCGTGCGTGTATGTGTTTGCTGATATATAACTCTGGGTACATGGTTGTGGTTTAGAATGTGTTTAAACAATCTATTGCAAAAGCTCTGATGTATGTTTTTTATGAAAGAACATATAGGTTTCGTTCCATCCTACAAACCATACAGCACAATAAAGCTTTGACAAATAAAAATAGCATTTTTCCAAGGCTTGAATAGCCATCATCAACATAGTGAAGCTGTTTCATTCCAGCATGCAGTCATGTGTGATGTTAAACTCTCATTCAGAATGGGAGAGGAGAGGAGGCCAGGGCTTCACGCTCGATGGAAACGACATCATCTCCCAACCTCATTTCCTGCAGCTCTGCTCCTGCAGACTGTGTTAAGGGCCGCTGTTACACATTGGGCCCCCGCGTGGCAACAGATGCTCAGGGCCATAAACACAGAGACGCTAAATGAAAGCACTGGACCTGAAGCAGAGGAAGAGATACACGCACACACACACACACACCTGATGGGCTGAGGAAGAGAGTGAGAGCACAGGGCACATGCACGCACACACACACCTGATGGGCTGAGGAAGAGAGTGTGTAGGCCCCAGCCTACATACACCCATACAACTCCACACACCAGAGGAGATAGTAAAACCACGCCTGTGTATGTGCGCCTGTGCGCGTGTGTGTGTGTGTGTGTGTGTGTGTGTGTGTGTGTGTGTGTGAGAGATCGTCCACCAAGCAGCTGACCTGTGAGAGGAAGAGCCAAGCTGGAGACTGTTGACATGGGGAGAATGACTTAGTCTGCAAGCGCATGCCTAAATGCCACTGAAATATCTCACTGCTATCACGCACGTGAACACATTGTTCTTCCCCTGCCGTGGAGACATCGTAAGAAACAAATGCATGCAGGAATCAACACAAATGACATATTTTGTTATCTATTAAATGACTGAGGCCCTATTTTCTCACTCCAGGACATGAAAAGCTCAACATGTTGAGGTATAAACCATGCGCTGTATGAGTTGATTCAACTGAACACAGATTAGTTAGATTAAAATGTGCTGGGAAAGTTTCTGGGTTGGATGCCATGTCCTTGAGCTAGAGCTGACCACACATACTACATGTGAGTCGCTATGGGAAACTGTACTAATTGCTTTGTGCATGGCTGGACCAAGGCATAGTAGCTAGTGATCTGGTTACATGTAGCAGTTAATTCCAATACAAAGCCACCTGAGACAGCATCTGCTATCCTCCAGCGGCCTCAGGGAGGCTTGTTATCTGCAGAGAACAGGATGCTCAGGGTCTGCTTATCCTCCTATGGGCCCACAGGCATCAATTAAGCTGTTCTCAGTGTGAGGGTCCCCTTGGGGGACACAAGTTGATTTGTATTGTTTTATCTTTTGTTTCTATGTCATGCATTTACATTGTATGGTCATTATCTTGACTCATGTAAAAAAAAAAAATAAGTCTGCATGTTTTTTTATTTTATTTACATTTTATTTAACCAGGTTGGTCTCATTCAGATTAATAATCAAGACAGAACAAGAGAGATCTGTGTAATTTGATGACAAAATAGCATCAAATTACACACACACATACACACACACACACACATTACAAATGTACCTGAATAAATAGCCTATACATTATATTGCAAAGATGGACTATGAGCAGTTTAATTTGTGATAGAAAACAAAAATTAAAGGTCAATGCATTTACAACCTCCAATTACATTTTCCAGCTCAGACTGCAAGACTGCACACACTCATTATAACCTTAGTGCACACACTCATACATGAGTGTGTGCACCATGTATTTATGGGGGCCATGGTAACAATGTCAGTTTATTTAAAGTCAAATGTAAATGGCCCTTGCATATCCGTTCTTTAGCATCATGAACACAAATATGCTTCCTGTCAGTCATAAAGCCAGCAGGTGCAAACATTGTACATTTGTCCGCTGAGCTTCTCCAGTTGTGCCACAGCTCATATTGACTGTTCTGAAAGCAGTGGCAGAAGTTTGAGGACCCAGAGACAACAACACAAGGATGTGTAGACCCTGTCTGGCCATGTGACACATGTGGCTAGCCGGGGCACATTTAGTGCGGCAGCGGGCTGTCAACAGGTTTTATGCCTCCTTTCTAAAGTTACCATGACAAAAGAGCATGACAGCAGATCCGTGGCTGCGCCGCGGTGTGGAGCCTAGCTAGCACACACAGTTGTGTGCTTCAATAGAGCACAGTCTCTCAGCAAGGCTGAATGAATAGCTGTAACTGCGCCCCATTGTGCCCAGGCCCTTTCTATGTGAAAGGCCGGCAATTGAGAGAGTCACATAGAAGCCTTGCTGACTGGCGTCACTGACCCCTGCACAAAACCCCGATGACGTCACAGGCTGTCTGCTGGCGCGCTACAGGGGTGCTCGGACAGTCACAAAGCAGGCGCTTGGAGCCCAGCGTCAACCACAAGAGGACATTAAGTGAAAGGACACACTCTCCAAGACGTTGAGACGCATTTAGCAAACACACGTGTACATCAGACTGTACAGGCCAAATGGTGACACATGACAGTCTATACAACCATGGACATTAATGCTGCGGTTTGCTGGCTATCTTTTTATATTGTGCCACTTTGATGTGGCTGACATGGTCCTGCATTAGCATTGCAGTAGAACAGTCGAAACAAACCAATTTATTAAAATCCAACAGAACCTATTATAATTCCATGAATAATGGCTTGAGCCCTCTGACTGCCCAAACACTTTTCCTCGTGGCTGCAGATGTAAAATGCCGCAATGGAAACGGCTCCTCTGCATCTGCAGCGTGAAGAACGTTCTATATCTGGCAACACAAACTATACTTCTGTGGACCTTAGGGGCTGAGTAACTGAAATGAGGAAAGTCCCTGCACTGTAATAGTGTGATTAATGAGGAAACTGTCTTCTCAATCCCCACATTCAGCCCATTTCCTCCTGCTTGAGCAATCGCCTTCCCTTTTGGTAATAAACATTTGCAATTATCTTCAGCAGCAAGCTATTCAACCTGACAGAATGAGCGTAGACAATGTCGATGTGGCCAGACATTCACCGAACCAGACGCCATTCAGAGCCTTTTCACGAAGTGCAAACAGGCCGGCCTCTCCTCTGCAAACGGCCGTGCTTTTATGGCAGCTTTTGTGTTGGAATTTAGCATAGCCATCCAGCATGGGGGAACAATGAGTGACCTCTGTGCTTGAGTAGAGAGAAGACAGATCGCCAGCCCATATTACACTTGATGCTGTTGTAAAGGTAAGGAGGGAGGAGGTCAAATGTCCACCAAGCACAAAGCCTGCTCCCAGGCCTTAGCTGTCCGGTAATGACACAATCTGAAACAACCAATCAGAATGTAGCGTGATCCCTAATGTTCGTACATATATGCCTAAACACACATGCGCAGATCCCTACAGATTTGCTCACTTTACAATGATATTTGTGATGTGATACAGTCGTAATATTTGACACTAGACAATAACTATTCATTTACAGAATATTTTGGGCCAAGCAGCATGTGGCAACATCCTCTGGATTAGTGTTTCTCACGTTAATGTTTTTCTCATAAAGAAACACTTTTTGTATAATATATTGAATGTTTATTCAACTAAAGCACTATTCCAACACATTTCAACTTTGAGGTACCGTAGGCCTATACATCACAGTTAATTAATTCCCGCCGTCAAAGTGTAAAGTGCAGTTTTGTATATTTAAGATTAAACAGTATATATGGAATACACAAGATACTGTATATTTAATGTACATGGTCTGATTATAGATAGACAATCAATTTTCCAACATAAATGTATTAATGGCTCTTAGAGGTTTCTGTATAGTTTGTCCATGCACACATTCACAATGTGGAAATATGATATATGTACAGCAATGCAAAAGACTAATCTAATTTGCCTCCTGGACCTGGACCTGTCCAGTGCTGTCCAGCTTGTACATTTATGCAATTGAATTAGCTGCATTCACGAGAGAGAGGGAACTGCTGAAAGCTAATGACATCACCAGGATGCTATCTCAACACTGATCTCAGCTTCAACTGCCACTGTTTGTCTTAAACAGAAAGTGCAGAGCATACAGCCATGCACATCTCCCCCTTACAGCAAGTGTTTCACATTCACTTCCACAAATGACCTGCACCGCCTCAAGTGAGGCCATTCATTTTGCTGCATGACATGAACTGCGACCCATAGAGGGATTTATTGATATAAAACAACATATAGAATTTTTATACAAACATGGCAGTCAAATGGGTAAATTCAATACAGATTGCTCTAATTGGATTAAAAAAAGCCATTTCCTTTTCCTCTAATGTAGTTTAGTTCAAAATGGACAGAGGATACCTGAATGCAAGAAAATACAAACAACTGTCTCAGAAACCTTTTAGCTTTAATGGTTCATATAGCTACATTGGTTTATGTGCACAATATTAGGAGATTAACTGTGTGACATTTACTTTTACATATTCTTTCAGATAAATAAATAGGTTTGCAATGTTGCCTACATATTAAACAAACTATTATTCAACATAAAATAATGCAGATTTGAGTTTAAAATACATCTGAATGGGATACTTTAGTCATGCTGCAGTGGAGTAGCCTCCATACTATTCAGATTTTATGAGCCCTAGTTTGACTTTGCAGCTGTCTGGAAACCTTCAATTTAAAAGCGTTTGTCATAAATGCGGTGCTAATACATTTACATCAAACTTTCCTTAAAAATTACATAACTTACATAAAACTGCATAAGGCACTGCATGTGAAGTAGTCTACATTGTACATTTCACATTCTTACAGTACATTTGGAAAATATAGCAACATGGCAAATTGACATGATTATATAACGCGTCACGCTATGCTTTAGACGTAAACTGCAGTTAAATAGGAAATTATGTACTCCAGTCAATTAGAGAGAGAGAGAGAGAGAGAGAGAGAGAGAGAGAGAGAGAGAGAGAGAGAGAGAGAGAGAGAGCATTCTTTCCAGTCAGTGAAGCCACATCCACATTTCAGATTTCATAACCCTAGTGGAGCTACATCCTAACTATGGAACTAGCTCCCTCCGCAACCACTACCGCTTACCATCAGAAAACCATAATGACATCCCTCTCTGCCAACCAGCCAGCTACACACAATGCCACTCCAAGAACTCAACATCTGGACAAAAGGTTCCACTATTTTATTATTGTATGACCTACTGTATTTCTATATGTGTTGTATGTAAAGGCAATAGATACATCACCCACTATTCTGAACCTGGCCATCTTGGAAAGGGCATTCCTCATTCAGAGCACTTTTCAAAGGTTTCTAAAGACGCAGAGATCTTTGTTTATTTGGGGGATAAAGGTAAAGATCTTAATTGTGTTATAACAGACCCTGAACCACAACGTTCAGCCTTACCTCACTGTTTGTGAAAAATACAACTGTGCACAAAAAAGTGTGTGTTTAGAGATGAGAACGTTAATTAATAGGGATATTTAAAGTTTGAGAAGCAGCAGTTAAACTTGGCCAAAGTGGACACTACGGTAAACTGCAAACACAAGACAATACTGTACAATAAACTATACAGATATTTAACTTTTGTGAGGGAGGGGCATATCCATTGGGTCTTTGCATCTGTAGCCGATAGAGCAAACCAGCCTAGCGATGGTCATTTTCCAAGCTGTCATACACTCGTCTGTTGACAGGGCCATCTGCTGCATGCTTTAATTGACCATTGCTAGTGATATTTGAACGCTTCTCATGACTCGTTCAATCTCAAACAGCGTATTGTGAGGTCACAAAACAAATGTGTGAAACTAGGGGTGAAATAATGAATAGAATAACCAATAGGAAATATTTACAACAGTAAATTAATGAATTAAT
Source organism: Typhlichthys eigenmanni (assembly GCA_027564635.1). NCBI lineage: Eukaryota > Metazoa > Chordata > Actinopteri > Percopsiformes > Amblyopsidae > Typhlichthys > Typhlichthys eigenmanni. Next base: position 11,236 of record JAODUK010038811.1, on the reverse strand, counting down.
TTGTTAATTGAATAAGTGATGTACCATCATTGCCTATATGGCTTTTACAACTTTACCAAAATATGAATGCATTTGCTTTCTATTATGAAACCATTTCATTATGGCTGTGTGCTTTTGATAACATCAAATGAAATTGTTAATGACATTTACTGAAGAACATAATTGTTAGTTACTGCACAATGTGAAATATCAACAAGCTGAACAAAAAAGTAAAAGCTTAACAAGTAAATGGGCTTCATGTTAATAGCCTGCGTGCCACACACAGCTTTCTACATGAAACGAGGCCCTTTGAGCAGGAACCATGCAAATGACTACCAGACCTTTATGGATACCGTAACATAATCCCCAGCAAGCGCCGTATTACTGTCAACACATTCTCTTTTGGAAGCATGTACAAATGATGACACATCAGGAATGGACAAGACCTACAGTGGCCTAAGTATGGATTATATAGAGGAAAATCCATACTATGCTTACAGAACAGTTTGACCCTACCACACTGTGAGTGTGTGTGCGTGCGTGTGTGTGTGTGTGTGCGTGTGTCATGTGGAGTCCACTGACCATCACCACACCCAACCTGTATCCTGTACTGAAGTGTCGCTTGAATGTCTGAATGCCTCCTCAATCTCATTGGATGGTATTAGAAAGAGCACTGTCTGTGTGTGTGTGTGTCTGTGTGTGTGTGTGGCAATGCAAGGCCCACTCTGCAGACCTAACAACAAAAAGGTAAAGATAGTTATAGAGACATTAATCAGAAACATGTTTGGTTGCCACTGATCGCTGATTGGTAAAAACACATGGCACCACAGTTATGCAAACTACAGTTCTTTTCTTCACTTGTACAATGTTCACATTTTATTCTGTGGTGAATACAAAGACAAGGGTGGTGAGTTGTACTTTTGTATGACCCTTAAAATAGATATGCTTAAATAAGGACTCTTCTCTGCAGCAGATACTGTATAGCTTTGTGTGCAATCTCAACCGGAAAATATATGGGTGATTTATGATATATGTTGACAATGGGGATATATCATATCAATTATGCGACATCATATCGTGAATAGAAACACACATTTACAGATTGTTGTCAGTTTAGTATAACAATTCTCTGTACTAGCAAGCCTGAATACCTGAGGTAAACATCCAAATCTGTATATTTTCTATTGTCTATGTCTTTTCCCATCGGTTTTAGTGTCTACTAGGTTATTATGTATCATGTGGTGTTCCTGTGAAAGCTGTCCATATGTTAGAAGCCACCAAAACAACCCTTACATTGTCTATAGTTATCACCAATTATACAATAATAATAATAATAATAATAATATACACAAGCCAGCACTAATCCAATCCTGTCACCTGTTCACACAAAGCAAAGAAGTCATATTCATTCCATGTGATCTAATGAAATGCGATGGTTCATTAGTCTAACATTAGACTGAAGCTTTGAAATGAGGGGATTAAAATTCCCAGTGTGGGCACTGTAACATCTCACTCTTGGCTTAGGGTGTGTGTCATGGTGTTGCTTCAGCGCCGACCCCTTCCAAGCCCCCCTTCTCTTTGTGCAAAATGAAGCCGCTGGATTAGGGAGAGATTAAAATGAATGACGATGACATGTAGAGCTGCAATTCCTCTTAAGCAGCATGAGGTGGTTCTGTCTGCCTCTCCCTAGAGCAGGGTTCTCAAAGTAGGGTTAGGGACCCACTGCAGGGTCACTAAATGCTTATTGGGGGTCATGCACTTATTTCCAGGTGGAGGTTTACTTCTAGAATGCAAACAAAAAGTGCTTTAAAACCTGTCTGGTTTTAAATCTGTTTAAAGGGGCACTCCTCCAGGATTACCCTTACCCTTGTGTTTGAAACCAGCAGAAGGTTTAAGTCTAAAGCTCTTGAGAGCATGTTCCCTTCCACGCCTCTCTGGGCTTCTGTCACGGGACCTTATAACACAATTTCGGAGTGTACCTTTAAGAGGTGCTGTGCTACAGGATCCATACGTCATTATTCAGACAGAGCAACATACATCAATCCAGGAACATACTATCTATACACAAGATGAACTGAATTAAGGTGACAGAAACGCAAGTCTGGTTTTACATCAAATCGGAATAAGCACATCTGCACATCACTGCAGTCTTTAGAGTGACAGACATCAGTGCCTTGCTCCAAGGCACTTTGCTGTTAAGACAAGCATTATCTGTAACAGGCACCACATATGTGACCGTCTTCTCAAAAGAATGTCTGACCTTATGGATCCACAAATACATTAGTGTGACTCCTGCAGATCCAAGCACTGTCAGGCAGACAACCAAATAAAACATAACCTTAAAGGCTTTATATATACGCTTTGACTCCAGACAGGCTATATTCCTAGAACATTAAGACATGTGACATGAGTGTGTGTGTGTATGTGCGCACATGTGTGTGTCTGCGTGCGTGCATGTGTAGCGTATGTGCAGGGGCTCAGTAATGGGGGTACATCCCACCCAGTTTTGTAAAGAACAAAATAATCCCCCCCACTTTTGAGTTTTACATTATTATTATTATTATTATTATATATATATATTTTTTAAATACGTCCGATGTATCATAACACGAGTTACATTTGTTTATTTGCCTACTTTAATGACCATCATAAGGCTACCAGCATTGGCAAATCAACTATAGTGCAGTATTCAATGCCCCAGCCTCCTTGGTTGTTGCTATAGGCATGCCGGTAAAGTAAGCTATTTGCACCTGGCATGTAGGCTAATGGTGTTTGATAACAGTTAGATATATTCCAATGGAAATAATAGCAGATTTCTTAAATAATAGTTCTGAAATATCGGAGAGATGCACACAGAACGACAAAATGCTTTTGAGAGCTACAGTATCTTATAATTCCACCAGTCTCAATGCACGATCTTGACAAATCATGTGAATGACAAACATGTAGGCTAGGACCAGGATTTGTCTCACATCGATCTGGATCTCATAATCACACAACACAAACTTTACTGTACCATACAGTAAAGTTAGTTTTTGTCTTGGATCAGACACCATACCTTTGATGTCCTGTTCTTGTGTTTATGTTGGCATCTCCTCTTGCTTTTTTGGGTTCAGAAAAGCGAACAAATACGACACCCCCCCTCTTAGCCTTTTAGGATGTAAAACCATGTGTAGTCTAAAACGTGCACCATTTCGGCAATTCCCCTAACAGCTTGACAATTCCCCTGCGCATAACGTAGGTTTGTACATTGACCGTTCTTGGAAGGGGAATATTTCAGAGCGGTTTGCTTCTTTTTTTAATAGGGAGATACTGTATATAATGGCATGTATTGTTGACCAGTGATCATGTTGGCATGTTGACTAGTGTAGTAGTCTAGTCTGTCATAACCATATGTAACGATGTCAAGACAGTTGCGCCATAAATTAAATAAATCTTACTCTCAAACACTTCAATACATGTGATGGTGCTATCTAGAATAACTTTCTAGTGGCGACCTTGTAATGTGTTTCTCTATTGCGCGAGGGAGTGGGGTTCAAGTCCCGGGTGGGACAGATTTCACTCATATTTGGTTTTAATAACATAGTTGTACAGGCTTAAAAGTTGAGACATTTTTCCTCACACTTTCATCCCCCCCACCTAAAAAAACATATCCTGCGCCACTGCGTATGTATGTGTGTTTGTGTGTGTTTGTGTGTGTGTGTGTGTGTGTGTGTGCAGGAAACAGCTGTCAACCATCCAGAACATATCATTACTGTACAGTAGCTGTCCTTAACAACTAGTTTAAGTCAGTAGATGGAAAGTAGACCATTGCTGTGTGGCAAAGGATGTCTCCAATAAGCAGTGGCATGTTGCTATACAGGCCTGATAACCCACAATGACCCATCACACACTAATTAATGAATCAAATGGGGTCAATATTTCATATGAATTATAACCTATGTAGAGTTTAACATTGTGTATTGATATAATATTTACACAACAGGACATGTTCTGGACACTGGCATTTTAGGCAAGGTCCAGGTAACTTATGTCTTATGAAATATGTCACTGGTTGGAGATGGGTCACAGTAGAAACACATAATAATTTATTTACAACAACAACAACAATAATAATAGACTAGAACAAGCAGTGGACCAACTGATCCAGAATAAATATTACTAGCATGACTGTTACAACCAGTGGATTCCATTATTAGTCACCTTTAATTTTCTGAAGACCTGTGCTCGCTGGTTTCATTGATGTAGCAGATCCTTATAGTATACTACACTGTAGGTACCTGTACTTTCTGAACAGTGTGTTCTTACTGAAGACAAAAACAAGCTATCTAATGAGCAGACGCTGCATGACGCAGCTGTGTCTGAGAGACTTTCACACACAACACAGAGACCAGACCACCACTTGACCCTTATGACACTCACAAGTATAAGCATCAAATTGTTCAAATGTTGTTCAGATGTACTGTAGCCTATGTCTTTAAGAGTCAGGCTACTTGGCCTGCAGGCACAGAGTGGGGTGTGGTTCCATCAAGAACAGTGCTGACAGCTCATCTTTATAGCCTGTAGCCTGGGCGACAGGGCTGTAACTGGCACCACTCTTATGGCAGCTGTACGATGACCACCTATCAGTGTTGGGTGGGTGATACAGGGTAGCCAGCATCAATCTGAATAAAGAACTAAAGCACAGTACATTTTGCTGCTGCGGTCTGACATTTTACATGAAAAGGGAAGGGAGGGGAGGTTTTCTACATATAAATTTTTAACATACAGATTTATGTGCCCTTAAAAAAGAATGACACTGTCTGGCCATTACTTGAGTGTCTTGACGACATCAAGGTGTGGATGGCTTTTAACTTTTTAAATTTTAATGCAAGTAAAACGGGATTATGTTTTTTGGTGGTAAAACTGGGACCGCCGTTGTTGATCTGTCCCTTGGCTCAGTACTGCAAGCCAACAATCACACATTTAGGGGTGAAAATTGACTTTAAGATGGACAGACAGATTAGGGCTGTTGGCAATTGGCCAAAATCAAGTCAATTATACCAAGGAAGCACTTTTTAGACTGTAATCCACGCTTTTGTAACCACTCTAATGCACTGTATGTGGGGGTCAGTGGGTCACTTGTTGCTCGTCTCCAGACGGTTCAAAACGCAGCCGCACGTCTTTTAACTGGAACACATAAATACGAGCACATTTCCCCCATCCTGGCCTCACTACACTGGTTGCCCATACATTTTAGTATCCATTTTAAAATTATTTTGTTGACTTTTAAGGGCCTAAATGGTTTAGCCCCACCATACATCTCAGAGCTGCAACACTTATACACACCTACCCGTACACTCAGGTCAGCTGACCAGCTGCTCCTTAGTGTACCGAAAGCAAGGCGAAAAATGAAGGGGGATCGAGCCTTTGCTGTGGCAGCTCCTACATTGTGGAATGCTTTACCTCTGCCCATCAGACAGGCTTCGTCTCTGTCTGCTTTTAAATCGCTCCTAAAAACCCACCTGTTCTCTTTGGCTTTCGAAAAACGACATTGATTTCATTGTTTTATTTGTATTTTATGTTGATTTTATTATTTTATTCGGGTTTTATTTGTGCAGTACATTTTATGTTTTATATTCATTTTACTGTACAGCACTTTGCGACTACTGTTTGTTGTTTTAAAGTGCTATATAAATACATTTTGCTTGCTTGCTTGCAAATAAATGCAATGGGCTAAATAGTCATTAGCTCATCTATGTGTCACAGGCCCTGCTGTCTTGACAGAACTAAATAGGGCAAAGTCAGCAAATTCTCCATAGCTCCACCCCTTCTGGTCGCGTGGCGACACCCAAAAACAATTAGACTCTGTGTGACCGGTCAAAATGCTGACAGAATGGGCCTCAAAGTGTTAAGTTGCAGTGCCAGGTCTGCTGAGCTGTAAATTACAGTGTGTGTGCGTGTGTGTGTGTGTGTGTGTGCGTGCACGTGCATGCGTGCGTGCAGCAGACAGGGAGGGAAGCAGTGCCACATCTCCTGGGACCTAGAGCTGTATGTGAGAGATGGACCCTGATGGAGCCTTCCTGCCAAGAGTTAGCTTGATAGAGTTAGCTTGTTAGGCACGGCCACTGCCCATTGAGGATTCTGACCTACGTCACTGTTGTCAAGGTTCCCATAACGACCGTGCAAAGCTTATCCATGATGGGGGTCAACAATCAGGCACCTTCACACAACACAATGTCAATGGACGTAAAAAAAATTTAACTTTTCACCTTTCCACGTCTGTCTGTTAACACAAAACGTAAACATACCTAAATGTTACTGTGTGCCAGGATGCATTACCAATAAGGTGAATAATCCGGGATCAAGTGTATTATATAAGATGTTAGCCTTTAATGTGATGACTGGTTGACATATACCGTAGGATGCAAAAGATCCTTAGACATGGTGAAATATCTTGTTTTTAGCTATGTTAAGCAATGTAGCATAATGTGGTGCCAATCGTGTTCCTCTCATGTAACTCATCTGGGTGGGGATAACACCGCTGACCTGAGTTCAAAAATGGATAGAATTAAGTTTAAGTTGGATTCAAACATCCCCGCCCCTTAGCAAATCTTATACAGTATGACCCAGGACTGTTTGACACCCGTTAATATCCTGTCCAAGAAGGGTTGTTCCATTGTGGCCATATTTACCCTCAGATAAGAATAGGGCTGAAACATCAAATAGCATACTCATTTTCTGTAGCTTTACTCAATACACAGTATTTATACTGATATCAAATATTCTCTTGTTATTTTAGTGTAGTGTCGATATTATATTTCTAGTAGCTGCTATAGGCAGTATAGGCAGCTATAGTAGTTTTTTATATTGCTAGTATAGGCAGCTACTAGCTATTTTATATTGCTCGTCTCAGTAGCCTTGTACCATAGGAGCGTTTCCTCCAACAGACCCTGTAGCTGCACCTCCCTGCTGATACTGTTCAGTTTCCCTGTTTTTTTCTCTTCCCGCCCTGACCTGTTGATAGTTTGTATATTTACATTGTGTGCCTAGTTGTTTCTGCCTGCTTCTCTCTGTTTGTGTGGTTTTATGTTTGCCTTTTACAGTCGTCATTGACCTGCTTATTGCCTTACTTACATTAAACACAAAGACATTCACAGCTAAAAGATGGTATATGCTGAGAATTATGAATGGTATTAACTATGAAAGTAAGTGTAAAGACCACTTAGTTGCAAAATACTAAAGTGCTGTAACAGCATCGGGGGGAGGGTTATTTCTAACTCTCATGGTGTCTTTACATTAGCTCTACCCTCCTCAAAGGAACTCATTCTAGCTGTCAATGTAGCCCTTGTCTGAGGCAGCCATAGCTGAGCTACACGTTTGTAAAAGCTGCCCCCGTGTTTTGCCACCAGGGGCCAATGGATGTGCGTGAAAACATCCACACAGTAAGGAATGTCTGGAGACTACAGGGACCATTCTGGGACTGTCACAGCTGAGTGAGAAAGAGGGATCTTGGCTGAACCAGGTGAAGGCAAGGTTTCACCCATTGGCTGTCTCTCTGCCATGCACAGCCTCAGATGGATGTGAATGAAAGGAACTGGTGAGAGCTGGCTGGAGTTTCACAACTCCCCAATGTGACTCATGGCATGAGCACACCTCAGTCCCAAACCATACTCACCACAGCTATGGAAGATTTCATGTAATTTTACAGTTAGAGTGGATAGAACATCTTTTAGACCTGCACGTATATACAGTCACAATTGACATTCATTGACTTGACTTCAAATGACCATCATTTTAAAAATACATATATATTATCCATTAATCATCTGTCTTAACCATATTAACAGTCAGCTTTCTGAAGCACACAGCTTCATGACAACGAAACTTCCCCTTTTCGCACGCCACAAACTCAGGCCTGGTATTGGAACATGTGTTTTTGAAAATGAAAATGAAGTAAATGTAGCCATTGTTCTACACATCAGCTGCGTAGTTACTTATTAGTAACACAGTGACTGTATATATGATTATGTTTCAATACATTCTGGGATTAGTTCGGACGGCAGATTTTTGTGAAATTATAAATCAGTTTGGCACACTTGAGTGGATGGGTTTAGCATTTTGTAAAGTGACAAAAAGTAACACTTGAGACTGATGACATGGAAGACTATTGGCATGTGTGCGTGTGCGTGTGCATGGAACAAGACAGCTTTCCTTTGTTGTACACCTACAGTAACTGAATTAGCCTAGTCTCTAGAAGCAACACTGTTTGAATACCTGAGGTTTAAAACGAGCCAAGAGCACAAAAGCATCTGAAAACCTATAATTTCATCAAGCCGTCCTTTTAAACTCTTTCACTTCCTCTTGCTTAGACTCAAATGTGTTATTGTGCAGGGCTTTCTCTCTGTTTCTCTCTCTGTTCTCACTCTTTCAATCTGAATGTTACTATAGAACACCAATAACACACAAGAATCACTCGTGTTTCAAGGCTAACCTTACCCTGACATGCTGTCAACCGCACACCTTCTCATTTCCTTAGCAACCATGACTCATTTCCCTGACAACTGTGCAAGGACAGCTTTATAAAAGGGAAGCTGGCACTGCAGACTCACTCAGTGGCTGATGCTGTTATGAAAGCAACCATTCACTTCAAATTAGCCGAGGGCAAATAGTCAAATGGGATGTGATGAAGGAAAAATATGTCCAGTTAGTTACTGATTTATAGACAGGTGCGTTTAGTTAAAATGGGCTTAGTTTGTATGAACGCAGCAAACCACACAGAACAAGAAATGTTGCTTGTTACAGTACTGTACCAGCCATGCTGCCACGGTTCTCTGAACCACAAGAATCCTCTTTCTGCTTTAAGAAAGTTTCAGTTCAAGAACGTAATGCAGCAAAGGGCAAAGATTGCATGCTGAACACAGCCTTGGCTTTGCATCTTTTCCACAATAGACTCCAATGTTACAGTGTGTACAATCTAGGCTGTAAAGCCGCTTAGTGAACGGAATAGATGCACTACGATACAAAGCCCTACTCCAGTGATACCTGACTCTGAAGCCATGTTAAGCCACCAGACACAGCTAGAGATGACTGCATACCCAAACATGACAGTCATACAAAGCACATAGTGTGTTTGTGTGTGTGTGAGTGTTAATTTAAGTTGCAAGTGTATGTGTATGTAGATACAGTATGTATGCTAATGTATGCATATACTGTGTGGGGGTTAAGGAGCAAGTTTCTACCAGAACAGAAGCCAGCACTTGTCAACCCCATGACAGATAGACAAACTAAACAAGCGTTCCTTCTTTACCACAAGGAAGTAATGCCGCCTTACAATATATACTGTTAAGTGATTAATAATGTTTTCCAGTGGGATTCAGTGCACACATATCCGCCGCTCCTCTCCTGAGATAAAGAGCCAATTGTCTCTGCTCACTCATTAACAAGACCGGCACAATGATCATCAGGATAAAGCCAGCGACACAGACGACCTCCCTGTGACCTCTGAGAACAAACAGGACATCAATTAGCTAGGACACAGCTCTGTGTACCTGGGAAACACAAAAGGTGCATGCAGGTGCTGAGCTTTTAGCTTATTCTAATAACAAACACCTATACAGACAAATAATAATTGTATTAAAAGTATAACCAAACAAAATACAAGTAACCAAACCACAGAGATTGTTGTTTTACAGGACTGAAGATTTCTGCAACATTTTTGACAGGCAAGTTAATTCTGTAGCTCTGAAATCAGCCCTGCATTCTCAATGGTACTTCTCCGACACTCTCCTGAGTTGCATAACGTCCTTGAACCACCGTGAGCAGAAGGAACAGCAAAATTGAAATGAGAAAAACAGAGGATGGAAAAGTAGCCACATATCTGCTCCCACCTACTCTCCATCCATAGGGAGGGTCTCATATGCTCACATATTGATTAGGCAAACACGAGGTTATTGAGAAATGCACTACAGTCTTGAACTTGGCGGAACCTTCTATAAGCACAAAGAACACAGGAGCTCGGACTAAAACACACACAGAGTGATAGTGATGTCATTCTCTTCTCTAGAGGCAATTACTCTAATATATATATTGAAAATAGTTAGTTGAAAATAGCTTGCTGCTATTGATGTTTAAAATATTGTATAAGCATATTACTTGGAGACTATTTGTCTATGGCTTGGATAAAATAATCAATAATAACTATTAACTAAGAAGACAAAATATACCACACATTTATGATTGTACTGGTTTCAATATTTACACAGAAAATCTTTGCGTAGCATAGCCAGAAAGAAACCCTCACGGCTACTCTATCAAAATGTAAGCAGGACAAATGTGTGTTTGTGTGTAGACATTTTATCAATGGTGCCATGAGTGCCATGAGTGGTTTCATTAAAGGTCTGTGGGCGAGAAAGGGGTCCAGGAAATGGGACAATTAAACTGACAATTGCGTGAAGAGCCATTTCTCTAATGACAGCCCGAAGCACTCTAAAGCAACGTCAACGCCAACATAAAGTCAGCCACTTGAAGCCTTCCCCTTAACGAGGTACATTAGCAAGGTAGAGGCTGGCCTGATGCCAGGAGCTGCATGATTTGGACAAATAGAACAAGAAAATTAAATGATATACGTATATCGCATTCTACTTGCCAATGGCCTTTATATAAAAGTAAGAATAACCGTGTATAAAGCAAGCACCTGTACAAGCATATTTCAGAGCATCCATCCATCCATCTTCATCAGCTTATCCATAGTCGGGTCGAGGGGAGCTCTAGCAGGGGACCCCAAACTTCTCTTGCCCGAGCCACATTAGCCAGCTCTGACTGGGGGATCCCGAGGCATTCCCAGGCCAATGTGGAGATATAATCTCTCCACCTAGTCCTGGGAGCATCCTTATATTCGAACAGGGTGTTTGTTATAGACAGTCCATGACTAGCACAAAAGTCTAACAACAAACGCCCATCCGGGTTTAGATCCGGGAGGCCGTTCCTCCCAATCACACCTCTCCAGGCGTCTCCATCATTGACCACGTGCGTGTTGAATTCTCCCAGTAGAACTATGGAGTCCCCTACTGGAGCCCCATACAGGACTCCATTCAGGGTCTCCAGGAAGGCCAGATTCTCTGAACTGCTGTTTGGTGCACACAACCTGTAGGCGCAGGGAGGCGACCCTCTCGTCTACCAGGGTAAACTCCAACAAAGCAGGGGACTTGTGAGTATCCCCACACCCGCCCGGCGCCTCACACCCTGGGCAACTCCAGAGTAGAATAAAGTCCATCCC